>JAOTRH010100717.1:0-15936 GCA_034768845.1 Heliamphora exappendiculata
TTTACATTCAAAGATTAAATGTGAAAATTGAGCACTTGATTTTAATGAATCGTATGGATTGATGTGAATTAAGTTGGACTAGCGGTTCCGCGATGAAAGACCAGAAACTTGCACAAGATGGGGACCACATGCCCACGGGTTAGTCCCCGAATTGTGGTGTTGTGTCGTGGTGAGTTATAGAGCTATTTATTACTCAATGGTTTCGCGTAGCCTATTGGGATAATAGAGATGGGTCTCTATAAGCTGCACCCGACATCGGTTCATTAAAGTTGGTACGATTTTGTGAAAATCGAGAAAATAAAAAAGAAAGATTTTTAATGGGAAACAAATGGATAAATGGAGACTAACTTGTGTGCGTGGGTGCGTGTGTTAAAAAGCGATGATTTGGTAAAGCGTTTGTGTTGATTGCAAGATGAAATCTTGGTGGACGTTTGTGTTGATTGTGGTATTATATTAATTTTATATTCATTATATAAAATTTTAAGTGTTTCATTGATTGGTTCCTGGTAATCTGTATTATTATAAATTATTTCTAAAAAATACAATAAACTAACATTTTTACTCCTAAGATCTAATATTAATGCTATTTCAAAAATATGTATTATTTTTTCATAATATTTATCAAATTTAGCTTTCATAACTAATATCATATGAAAATATGTTTGATCAGATAAATATTCAATACATAGTTGTATTATTTTTTTAATTATTTTAAAATAAATGGAGTAGTACGAGTATAAATATAAAAAAATAATTTTATTGATTCATAAAAAAATTTATAATTTTTTTTATATTAGTTACTCAATTAGTTACTCGATTAATTTCAAAAAAATGAATCAATTGCTTTTTTTAATTTTATTGTTATTTATAATATGTTATATATAGAGTTCCATCTGGTTTCTACACCAGGTTGTAATTTTAAAAAAAAAATTTCATTATATTTTTTTCTATAAAGATCAACTTTTTTGACATTACTATTTATATATTTTATAGCTAGCCTAATTCTAATAAGAGAACCATAATAATATTAAAGCCTGTCACACCCCAAAACTCAAAGGTCACGTGAAAAGTCCATCAAACACCAATTTTATAAAAATAGGTTTTTCAACAATCAAATACAGCTTTTGAAATTAAAAAAGTACCCAACATTCTTCTCTCATAAGCAGTAGACATTCAACTCCAATATGCATACGATATATCGCCTTAATGCGTACAAAACAAGCCTCTAGGAACAGGCATACAAAAAGATAATTACATAAAGTCTTCTTCCACCCGCCACCACGGGCACCACTATATCTACTATTCGCGATCATAAACATCATTACCTGAAAAAGGTTTAACAAGTCCCACACCATGAGCTGAAATCCAATAGAAACAGACTATGATGCAGTAAAGCAGGATATGCAATTATAGAACATATAATTTCAAAACGGTTTTACTTCTCCAAAACCCTCAGGACATCTAACAAGGCCCAACAACACAATAAGTATATACAATAAGGTTATATGCATGCTGTACTCTTTTACGGTCTTTCACCGTGAGACAATACTAACCCAATCATTCAGCTCTTTGCAGTCTTTCACCGCGGGACAAATACTTGCCCTAATATGTAATTCTTAGCGGTCTTCCACCGCAAGACATTTATATGCCCCAATATGCAATTCTTAGCGATCTTTCACCGCAGAACATTCACATGCCCCAATATGCCATTTTTTCGTATGATTCAACAGATAAAAGTACGCATATAGCTATGTACTAAATATCCTCATACATAACAGCATAACGTTCCCCATAATCATAAAAATGATTTCACATCACAACTAAACATTTAAAAAAAAAATCAAAGCTCAACCTCAAGAGTTAGCTTCAAACCTAAAAAAAATACGATTTTCCAGATTTTATATAAATCTTTCCGTTTTCAAACCATATTCGAAAAACTACAGACATTCACAAGTCCATATCGTGTAATAAATTAAGAAAAGCGTAAAACATGCTTTTTACCCAAACAAAACATGGTTTATATATAAAACACGATATTTAAAGCATTTTCAAGCATTTTTAACCGGTAAAAAAGCATATAATTGCACGTAGCACCGTTTAAAGATAACATAATTTAGGATCCTTACTCACTGAGTTAAAAACTCGACACCTCTATCCACGTGCAAGAACACACTTCGTCAAAACGAGATTCTGTCCGGATGAAAGCAGAGCGCACAACGTAGAAAACAAAGATGCACTAACTGATTATCAAAAACTAAACCCGGGCCACCAAAAAGTCTAATGAAAAGGTGGAGAAAATGAAACTTAGCTTGGAAGAAAGGTTTTTGAATATATCTAGCCAAGGCTTGATATTTATAGTCTCAACCCTATATAAGGATTCAGTCGACTGAATCCATCAAGTCAGTAGACTGAATGGCTACTAGAAAAGCCAAAATAGTCTTTCTAAACCCCAGTCGACTGAGTACCCAACCTCAGTCGACTGAACCACAACAGTGGGCATTCAATCAACTGGAATCACTCTCTCAGTCGACTGAATCCACACTGTCCAGCCAACAAACAGAAAAACTACATAATAGTCTTTCTAAACCCCGAACAAGCGTAAAACACATATGTAAAACACAAATAACATGCGGTTCTATGACAATAAAGCATAAATCATACATCGAGAATATACATATATCGAACAAAACACGTTAAACATTTATATAT
This sequence comes from Heliamphora exappendiculata, assembly GCA_034768845.1. Taxonomy (NCBI): domain Eukaryota; kingdom Viridiplantae; phylum Streptophyta; class Magnoliopsida; order Ericales; family Sarraceniaceae; genus Heliamphora; species Heliamphora exappendiculata. Next base: position 2,710 of record JAOTRH010100717.1, read on the forward strand.
ATCACAAAATAAAACAAAATCGGGTCTCACAAATCCATTCTTTAATAATTAAATTTAAAATATGCGCAAAATAACGAATATGAAATAAAGAATTAGATAGTGAAAACTCTATGTGATATCTCGGTATCCCACATCAGAAAGAGAGAGAGAGTTCCTGCGCTATAAGAAAAAACCTTGGACCCTTACATTCAACGAGACCTTTTTTCAGCTGATAGAGACCCTAACAGAACTTTGTAATTAAAAGTGCTTATGTGGGAACAATGCAAGGATGGATGACCCTATGGGAAGAAAAAAATCGTGAGAGCTTCGCTTAAAGCGAACAATATTGTTGTCCTGTGAAGGTCGGGGTGTTACAGATAGTATCAGAGCCGACTCTTTCCACCTCTAAGTGTAGGCTCCTGTCGTCTTGCGTATCGTGTAAGCGAGTTACTGAGTGGGCGGGCCAAAAAAGACTGGCAGACTATCGGAGCTGGCATACTACTGCTTGGGGGCATGCAGCCCCAAGGGGTGGATTGTGATATCTTGATATCCCACGTTGGAAAGAAAAAAGGAGTTCTTGCACTATAAAAGGAAAGCCTTGGACCCTTACATTCAATGAGGCCTTTTTTCAAGTGATAGAGATCCTAGCAGAACTTCGCAGTTAACTATGCTTCGGCGAGAGCAATGTAAGGATGAGTAACCCACTTGGAAGAACAAAACTATGAGAGCTTTGCTCAAAACAGAAAATATCGTTGCCATGTGAAGGGTTGGAGTGTTACACTCCAAATGATGTTTAAGATAGTTAACACATTCATTATTATAAGAAGTATTATCTAAAGTAATAAAAAATATTTTTTTACTAATAACTCACGAACATAATTCTTATCTAATAGCTCTACCTAAATTACGACCGGTGTAGGAAAAATCTACAAGTCAAAATAAAAAAATACATTTACATAAATTTCAATAATTATGGATAAAATGTACAGTAATACATTGACATTCTGTATTATTTCTAGCAGTTCATAAATCAGAAGTTAAACAAATTTTACCTTTAAAATTTTTAAATAAATCTGCCAACTCGATTTTAATTTCTTTAAATTTTTGCAAAATCCTATTTTTAGTAGTATTTCTAGAAAAATATTAAAATTGAGGCGACAATGCCTCTTATACCTTATATTCAAATTTTGGTTCTTCATTCATAGACAATGGATGCTCCTTTTCTATTATAAAATCAACAACATAATTTTGTACACGTTTAGGATCATAAGAAAAATTAAAAATATTTTTCGTCGGACTCCGACCTATTTTCATTTGTGTACAAATTAAGAGGTGCATTTTTTATGTGTCTTTTTGAATGTTTAATTAAGTGGTTAGTGCCACTCGATGTATTACCCGAAAGAAGTTTATTATAAATTTTACATTTTGTTTTAACAATTACGGTGCCATCATAATTTTTTTCAAAATTATTTTGAAAAAATTCTCAAATATTTGACACATTTTTACTAGATGTAGCACTAGCAGCAGATGCAGATGCAGCAGCAGATAATGATGAACCAGCGGGTGGATTAGGGGAAGTGAGATTAGAATCACTTAGTAAAAATACAAAAATATCTTCTTATTCCTTAATGAAAAATATATTTGGATCTACAAATAAACTTAATAAAGTAAAAGATTATAATTTATAAAATTAAAATAAATTTAAAATGTTAATGAAGTAATAAAAAAATATAAAGTTAATATTTTTTAAATAATAACTACTAGACTTTTTTTAAAAATAAATTAAAATTAAAAAAATTACGAAATAAATTTAATATTGAAATTTTTTTGCAGAAAGTAAATCAAACCAAATTAAAGAAACTCCAATATTTAATCTTGATCTTGATATATTAGAATTTTTGATTTTGATCTTGATTTTTGATCTTCAATCCTTGATTTGCCAACAGTTGTAATTTTCACCGAATATCACCATATAATCGAACCACCGAATATCACCAAGCAATCGAATTACTAGAGAAGAGACTGAAAGTGTGAGAAAGTAGAGAGATGAGAGAGTATTTGGTAATAAACTTTTTGAAATAAAAATGATCCCATTTATAGAGACAAAAAACCTAAATTAAAAAAAATTCAGAATTAGCTGTTGGTCGGGCTCGGGTTGGGCCGGGCCCAAAGGCTCTTTGATCTCAGTCGTTCATTTCAATTTCAAATTGATCCAATCCGTTGGTGCTTCAGAACTTGTCGTTGGGCCTTGGGTCGGGCCTGACTAGCCGTTGGAGTTCAAAAGGCAGGCCTCGGGCCGAGCCTGACTAGTCATTGGAGTTTAAAAGGCGGGCCTCAGGCCAGGCCGACCACAGGCTCTAAGGGGTAGGCCCAGGCCCGAAAAACCTGTTAGCTCAAGGGTTTTTTAATTAGATTTTGATAATTTTTATAATTTGCTTTCTAAGTAAAATTGATTTAAAAAGATAATAGTTAATATTTCTAGAAAGGTAGTGTTGACACAAAATGACACATAAGTTAACACCTTTAGTCATATGAGATGACTCATCTCTCAAATGGATTGATACTTAAGTATTCTTGAATAAACATTTTTTGTGTTGACCCTAATTGATATTTGAGTTAACATCTTAAGGTAAAGAATACTTGATGTTCTTAAGTGTGTCAACACTTTTGAGCTATTAAGTTGACATCGTAACATGTTTATCAATGATGTTTCAGGTATTCTAATTTGAGTCGACACAAATTGAATTTTGAGTCGACACAAAAGAACCAAGACTCTCTGCTCTAGAATGAGTCGACACAAACTCAATTTGAGTCGACACCAAGTGATTCTTCACTTTGGTCATTCGGGAATTTTGAGTCAACACAAATTGAAGACGAGTCGACACAAATCTACCGAAACTACCTGCAGAATTTTGAGTCGACACCAAAGCCAAAATGAGTTGACACAAAATTACAAAAGAGTTCTTGCATTTTTTAGTGTCGACATCAAAGGCAATTCGAGTCGACAGAAAAGATCCTCCTAGGAAGCTGAAGTACAAAAAGAGTCGACACCAAATGTATTTGTGTCAACACCGTTGTGTTGGTGAGAAGAATGCAGAAATTTGTGTCGACACCAACGAAGAATTGAGTTGACCCAACCACTTAAAGAACCAAGCCCTAGAAGATTTGTGTCGACCCAAAACTATTTGGGTCGACACCTGCGACGAAAATTCAAATTACGTGGCTGAGTTCAACGATTGAATTTTTGGCATTTATTGCTCCCACCTACCTCAAACAGTCATGAATCTTCAAGAGCCTATATAAGGAGTTACTCTTCAGCATTTAAAATAACTAAAGACTTACATTTACTATTATATTACTTGAATCAAAGACCAAATCTCTCAAGCTCTCATTTATTACTCATAACTCTAGTTCTTGTTTCTCATCTCTTTACTCATTTATTACCAATCATTTTGTAAAGAGAGTGAGTGATATTCATTGTAATACCTCATTTATTGTATCTAAGGGTGAATTACCCTTCATCCTTTGAGTGAGTGGGTAATTCTATCAAAGAAGAACTAAAGAGATTAGAACAAATACTTGGGTGTGTTTTTCGTATGATTGTCTTGATGTTGCAAATGTTTTGAATGCACCCGTAAGCATTCTTTATTAGTGAAAATTCTTAAGGGGAGTCTTAGGGAGTGGGTGTAGGCTTAGAAGAAGCTGAACCATTATAAGTCTCGGTGTCTAGTTTAATTTCTCTCTCCCTAATCTCTTTAATATTCGCAGTACCTTATTCCTTAATTATACTTGCTATAATTGTTTGTGATATTCAAAAGTTTTTGATTTTTTTAAAAAAATTATTATTATCATTTTAAAATCTAATTCACCTCTTCTTGAGTTGCCTAGAACTAACAAAATCTATCTCCAGACTCGGGCCGAGCTTGGCCCGCACAGTACCGGGCCTCGGGTCGCCCACAGGCCCCGGGCCATTTTACACCCTTAATTCTTAATATTAAGCTTTGTGCCTTGAGGAATGTTGTGAACCTTGTTTTAGCATATTTTAGATATATTAGTTATGCCTTAAAGGTTTTCAAAAAGATAGAAAAATAGTTAAGCGTAAGATTCCAAAAGTTGGGTTTTGAAAATTGATACGGAGCCAGACCGCTCGATGGACTGCTCGAGCGGTCTATCGAGTGATCAATGTGAACCTTCAGTTGTTTCACAGGCGGGTGAAAGAATCGAGCACAGGTGAGGACCGCTTGAGCAGTTTGGGCAAACTTTGAAAATTTTTATTGTTTTGTTTTACAAGCTTGGCTCTTAGGGACCATTACTATATTCTTTTGGGTGCTTCCTTTACCTAAAATAAATTCTCAAAATGCATTTTTTAAAGTTTTTAATTTCATTCTTGACTCGCGTTCACGATCCATTCAGGCTCGGATGATTTTAGTGGATCTTGATATCACAAAATGGGTTTTTCTTAGGTGGTTCACGTGACCCAGGTTTTGGGACGTGAAAACTTGGTATCAGACTCTAGATTCGAATATCTAAGAGCCGTGGGAGAGGTTGCATCACCCTGTGAGGATGGTTGCATGTGCTTGATATGCTTGTGTTTAAATGTTTTAAGATAACATGAGAATGATAATTTGTTATTATATGAGAATTTTGTGTATTGCGTGAGCATGGTGGTTAGACCTTAGGATTGATTAGTCTTGTCTTCAGGTATTTGGATTAACAAACTTAGAAACCAAGTTAGAAATGTATTTGGCTGGCGTACTTTCTAAGAAGGAATCTAAGTAGGTTACTCAAGCTGACTTGTCACTTTTTTTGGTGCTCTTCAGTACGTGAAATTTATCTGCATGATCTTAAATGGTTTAGTGTTAGCATGATTATGTGACATGTGCTGATAATAACATGATGAATCGAATCTTATGTTATTATGTTTTATATTTCTTTTATATAGAGGTTATGTTTCCGCGGAGAGAACGAGACGTGGTCGAGGTCGTGGTCGTGGTTAAGGAAAAGGAAATTTGCCAATCCTTGATGCTGGGGATGCTAATGGTCCCTAAGAACCAATAGACAGGGTTGATTTGCTACGTGAGATGGTGGGTTCCATCCGTCAGCCAACTGAGGCTACTAGGGAAGGGGCAAAAGTACCCAAGCCGAGAGCGACTGTTGTGTTGCGTGACTTTCAGTGTCTTGACCCTCTTATCTTTGTTGGGGATCTCGGTCCTAAGGTTTCCACAGAAGGGCTGAAACTTGTGACAATGATCCTAGATACGTTACAGATAGTTGAGGACGACTTGAGAGTTGTGTTTGTCACTTTTTAGCTGAAGGGTGACGCCCACGAGTGGTGGAAGTTTGCCAGAATCATTATGGAAGGTACGTGGGAAGCTTTCACAAAGGTGTTTCTAAAAAAATACTTTTTTGAGTCCTCTAGGGATATCTATCGAAAGGAGTTCTTTTCCCTCGCCTAGGGGACGATGAATGTTGTATAGTATGAGGGCAGGTTCACCAACTTGTCCTGTTTTGCACATGAATCCGTGGCAACTGATGAGCAGCGTTCAAAAAGGTTTGAGAGGAGTTTGAGGCCCGCGATCAGGGAAAGGGTGGCAGGATTATGGCTACGTGTCTTTACTGAGTTGGTGGAATCGGCAGTCACCATTGAGAACACTTTAAATGAGACTTGGAAGGCTAGAGAGGCTAGAGCACCATAGGGTGAAGTGAGTACATCATTAGGTGGATGCCGCAATAAAAGGCAAAGGTCGTTAGTCTTAGTTCTTATCCCACCGTGTCATGTGAGTAGTTTTCAGTAGCAGTACCCTCTGTAGCTTCGTTAGGACGGCTAGAGCGGAGGGAGCTTATTTGTTTTTAGTGCAGGCAACTAGGGCATCGTCCGATAGATTACCTCCAGAAGGGACAATTCTAGAATTCAATATATGTTCAGTCCCATGGGAGAGAGCCACTAGTTTGTTTTGGGTGTGGCTAGTCAAGGCATTTTCGTAAGAACTGCCCTTAGGGAGGGAGTGTCCAAAGCACGGCAGGTGCACCACTTGTTCAGTCAGCTCAGGGACGACAGACTTATCGGCAGCCATAGCAGCATCTTGTAGCTCAGACTTCTAAGGTTACAGAAATGGGTGCCTCAGTTCAGTTAGTACGACAGCCCGCAGCACAAGACTATGGTGGGTAGACTAGGGGACCTTAGGGCCAAGTGTATACCTTTACAGATCCCAACTCCTCTAAGGCACCAGTTGTGCCTGATGCTGCAGCAACTACTTCAATTATTAGAGGTACTCACTTAGTGTACCCTTCATAGGCCAATGTTTTTATCAATATGAGAGCATCACATTCTATTATCTCATCTATCTTTGCATCTGCTTTGTGATTGTAGATAGACACGCTGGGTAGCACACTATGTGTAAAGACTTCAATCGGTGGGAACGTAGTGTTGGGACGAGCCTGTTGATCCTATGAGTTAGAGGTCGCTGGCTGCTGTTTAGAGTTTGATTTCATTATTCTCAATATGACCACGTTTGAAATCATCCTAGGGATGTATTGGTTGACCACCTATCGTGCCTATATTGATTGTGATCGACGGAGGGTATCGATTTGTACACCTAAGGGTGATTGTTTTTATTTCGTGGGTGATCGGGACGATAGTTTAGTGCCCATGCCCAGCGTTGTGCGAAATCGAGGAAACCTTAGTTTTCTCTTTTCTGCTCTCATATTGGATGAAGCTGTTGGGGTTCAAGGAGAGTTTTTTTTTATAGTTTGTGACTACCTAGATATTTTTCCTAGTAATCTATTCGAGTTGTACCACCTCGTGAGGTAGAGTTTTCTATCGATCTTGTTTCGGGAGTCGCTCTTATTTTGATACCATCTTATCATTTTGCACTAGCAAAGTTGCGTGAGCTCAAGATATAGCTTCAGGAGTTGTTAGATAGGGGGTTTGTATGCCTGAGTATGTCGTCGTGGGGAGCTCCGACTTTGTTTGCTAAAAAGAAGGTTGGGTTCCTAAGATTGTGTATTAATTATCAAAAACTGAATCAAGTAACAGTGAAGAACAAGTGTCCTATGCCGAGAATTAATGATTTGTTCGATCAATTAAAAGGTTCGTTATGTTTTTCAAAGATTGACTTGAGGTAAGGGTATCATTAGCTGAGAATCTGAGAAGAAGACATAACAAAGACCGCTTTTCGAATTTGTTATGGTTACTATGAGTTTTTAGTCATGCCGTTCAATTTGACTAGTGCGCCTACGACGTTCATAGGCTTGATGAACCACATATTTCGTTCATATCTTGAGAGTTTTATGGTTGTATTTGTAGACGACATTCTGATCTACTCATCATCGAGAGAGACACATGAGGAACACCTACGCATTGCTCTACAGCTTTTGAGAGAATTTCGGTTGTATGCGAAATTTGAGAAGTGTGAATTTTGGATGCTTGATGTGAAATTTCTTGGCCATGCAGTATTACAGGATGGAATATTTGTGGACTCTTCGAAGATGGAAGCAGTGATGAGTTGGGAACGATCGATGAATGTGTTTGAAATTTATATGTTTTTAGGTTTGGTAGGTTACTACCGACGATTCGTGAAAAATTTTTATTGACTCGCTGCGCCAATGACTCGCCTTTTTCAGAAGGGAGTCAAGTTCGTTTGGAGTGAGTCTTGTAAGTTGGTATTCTAAGAGCTGAAGAAGAGATTGACAAGTGCACCAGTATTGTTATTCTGGAATGGGGTTTGGGTTACAATGTTTATTGTGATGCGCCGCATAATGGATTGGGATATGTCTTGATGCAATAAGGTAAGGTTATAGCTTATGGATATCTGTAGTTGAAGACTCATGAGTAGAACTATCCGACACATAACTTGGAGTTAGCAGTTATGGTTTTTTCCTTGAAGGTAAAGTGGCACTATCTTTATGGTGAGCATTTTGAGATTTTCTCGAATTACAAGAGTTTGAAATACCTATTTTCTCAAAAATGACCTAAATCTACGTCAACGAAGGTGGATGAAGTTTATGGAAGACTACGATTTTGATCTCCAGTATCACCTCGAGAAGGCCAATGTCGTGGCCAATGCTCTTAGCAGGAAATGTCACGTTTCGTTAGCTTCTTTTATCATACGAGAGTGGGACATGCTTCAGGAGGTTGTTAATTTTGATTTATGTCTTGGGGAGACAGAGGAGGGTGCAACCTTACTTTTAGTTGTTTCGCAACCCATGTTGGCTACTCGTGTTCTAGAGGCTCAGCAGACATATCAGAAAGCTCAAATGTTACGGGATCCTGTTGCCAGTGTGGAAGACACCAATTAATGGGTTGTAAGCCCGGATCAGAGTTTGAGATTTACAGGGAGAGTGTTTGTGCCAGAATCGTGGAGTGCCTGTATCTATTGTTTCTGACTGAGACTTGTGTTTCACATCACGCTTTTGGTAGAGTTTTTAGTCAGCTTTGGGGATGAATTTGCTTTTCAACATTGCTTTTTATCTTCAGACGGACGGTCAGTCCGAATGTACTATACAGATTTTAGAGGACATGCAGAGAGCTTGTTTACTTGATTTTTGGGATTCTTAGGAGGATCATCTACAGTTGGCGAGGTTTGCGTATAAAAATAACTATCAGTCTAGCATTTGAATGGTGCCTTTCAAGGCCTTATATAGCAGGCCATGCAGGTCGCTGGTATGTTGGGCAGATGTGGGAAAGACAGTAGTTTTGGGACCCGACTTGGTATGGGAGACAGCAGATCAAAAGAATTACGCAGATCAAAAGATGAGGCCTTTGGAGTTTGGGGGGGGGAACCATGTGTTTTTCAAGATTTCACCATGTCGAGATTTAATGAGATTTGATCGTAGCAGGAAGTTGCCATTGCGCTTTATTGAGCTGTTTGAAATCCTTAAGAGGGTTGCGAAGGTGGCATATTGTCCGATTTTGCTTCCTCAGTTGTCATCTTTGTGTGACGTTAGGTTTTTAGGGGTTGTTTGGGAAAACGTTTCAAAAATAAGAGAATTTAAAGATGTTTGAAAAATATTTTTAACACCTTGAAAATCCCTTTTTGTTGAAAATAGAGTCGCCACATAGTTTTTGAAAAAAATTAAGAAAAATAAAAATGGCTACTGATTTTTAAAATATTTAACCAGAAAAAGAGAGTTTGGGAGCTAAGGTTCGAATCGGGGAAGATGTTAGGCAACTCGTTCGCCCAACCATAAGGTTGGCCTCTGCTAATCATCATTGATTCTTTAATAAAATTTTTCAAATGCATGCAAATAAAGAAAATGGAGGCAAAGAGAGTACATCCAAAATCAAATATGAAAAATACATAACATATGTATATAGCACTCCAAATTATGAAAAATAAATGGGTGAATTCCTAAGTCCTACGGCGTACAATTTCTAACTAAAAGATACATGGAACATTCCCACATGCAATATTCATAAAAATAACCTAAACTATCATAGTATGCATAAAATAATAAAAATATGTTAGAAGTTACTAAAATTACCTAAATATGAATTTGCTACAAAAAATAAGCTAAACAATTCTAAACATGACACTAAACTACCATGCACATTCTTAAACTATCAAAAATTAGTGATAAAAGAGAAGTAAAAAAAATAGAATGCTAACAAAATAAACTACATTAACTTTAAAAGAAAAGAAAAAGATAGAAAATAAACACTAGAAAAAGAACATTAAACTAAAAGAAAATAAAATGAAACATTATTATTAAAGAAAAAAAAGGGGGACTTAAAAAAAATTAAAACTATATTGGAAGAAAAGAAAAATGAAGCTATTCTATGAGGAAAAGAATAAACATATAAATGCTAAAAAAATGACATTAAAGAAATGAAATAAGAAAAACTAATAGAGGAACTTTAAACTAATTATAAAAGAAAGAAATAAAATGAAATAAACATAACTATTTAATTGAAAGGTAAGAGTGTAATATTGACAATTATATTCATATAATGTAAGTGCCTTAATTATTACAATTAACAACAATAATAAGTTGTAATTGCTAAAAGAATGCTGGCACTAATTAATGAATAAAAATGAGAATGACAATGTGCTTAGTGTGGAATGTGAGAAAATTAACAATTAAGGAAGTAAAGAGGGTAACCAAATTACATGAAGCAAAACAAGATTAACTAGATAAATGAAAGAAATATGCAAATTACGATTGAATTTAAACCGATCACTCCAAAAAGAGAGAGAATGGAGTTAGAAGGATCGGGAATTCAAACGAGGTACCTAGATTATCGGAGAATCCTCAAATTGGGAACGTGCTTCAACGGTCTAATCCTTGGGTGGTGATCCAAGCAAGGCTTCAATGTTGGAGGTTCGGGTCTCGATATTTCGACAAGGGTTCGGCGACTCGGCGGAGCTTCTCTCTCTAAACCTCTCTCTAATTTTTTTGTCCTTGAAAACGTACCAGGGGTACGATATTTATAGAGTTCATCAACCAATGAGATGCTGCCACATTTTAGGACACATCAGGCCATTTGGAGTTGGTGGTCTCCAGGTTGGATATGGTAGTCGCCATGTTAAAAGAAGGTTCCAAATGGTTCTATTGGCGGTCGCCACATTGCAAGTTGGCGGTCGCCAGGTTGAAGGCAGCGGTCGCCACTTTTGGCTAGGGTTTTCAAGAGGTTCTATTGACGGTCATCACAATGAACATGGAAGTCGCCACTTTGGGAATGACTTGCACAACAAGTTATCGGTGGCTCAACATAATTTCATTAGTTTGAAGTTCTGTGTTCAAATACCGACCTTGGATCACTTTTCGAGGATTGAACTGAAGTACTATTCCACCTATTTTCATCATCGGATTCACCTACGATTAGGCAGGATCAAATTGGGGTGTCTACAGTTGTCCCTCTTTGATATAACTTGCATAGCAATGCGAGAAGCAAGTTATATCAAAGACCTAGAGACAACAACTATTTAAGCGAGCCGTCAATCTTAGGCCACAAACACACAAGCATGCATATGAGGTTGGTCGTACTTGAATTTCTATCGAGCTGCCTACGTACCCCTTTGCTAGGGATCAGACCAAAACGTAGTTCACGGGACAAAATATAAAAATGCAAGATAAAAAATATGCTGTAAATGCTAACATGAACAGATGCTAACATGATGCAAATAGTGGTATAAACATGAATGTGATTGAACAAGTCATAGAGATCGAGTTAAGATCTAAAAGAACCACAAACCTAGTCAAAGATCGAGTTAAGATCTAAGAATTCAGTTGGGGATTAGATAATTAAAATGATCGAGATAATTAAAATGATCGAGTTAAGATCTAAGAATTCGGTTGGGGATTAGATAATTAAAATGATCGAGTTAAGATCCAAGAAATTGAAAGCAACAAGGAACTGATGGGTCGAGTTAAGACCCAACAATTCAGAACGATAGCAGGATAAAAATAGTGAAAAGCCAAGTTACGACTTAAAACTATTCATACTAGAAAGAATAACGATGAATTAATAGGTCGAGTTAAGACCTAAAAATTTGAAAGCAGGATAAAAATAATTAAAAGCCAAGTTACGGCTTAAAATTAGATTTATCGGGAGGATAGACAGTGAATTCATAGGTCGAGTTAAGATCTAAAAATTCGGGACGAGGCGCGAGATAAAAATAATTCAGGACGAGAATAGACAGTGAATTCATAGGTTGAGTTAAGACCTAAAAATTCGGGACAAGGCGCGAGATAAAAATAATTAAAAGCTAAGTTACGGCTTAAAATTAGATTTATCGGAAGAAAAACCATGAATTAATGGGTCGAGTTAAGACTTAAAAATTCGGGACGAAGCACGAGATGAAAATAATTAAAAGCCAAGTTACGGCTTAAAATTAGATTTATCGGAAGAAAAATCATGAATTAATGGGTCGAGTTAGGACCTAAAAATTCGGGACGAGTCGCGAGATGAAAATAATTAAAAGCCAAGTTACGGCTTAAAATTAGATTTATCGAAAGGAGAAAATCACGAATTAATGAATCGAGTTAAGACCTAAGGATTCGGGACGAGGCGCGAGAAACTACGCACAAAAAATTTCTTGAAATATTTTTGAAAAACACCTAAGATTTATTTTTGAAAAGCTCTAAAAGTTAGAAAAACATCTACACAAAATAAGAAAAATTATTATTATTTTTGAAAATTATTTTTACTAATAAAATATTTTTAAAAATAATGCAAAAGAAAATAAACATATAAAACAAACACACTTAAAAGAGAAAGAAAAAAACAAACACATACAAATAGCAAACCCCCAAACAGTACCCTTTAAAATCCTAAAACAGATGTGACTGTTGACAGACTGGCGTCGTTTCCCTTATGACATGGCGGTCACCGCCTCTAACACCTACAATATGGCGGTTGCCAGGAAACGTTTGGGATACCCAGCGGTCGCCACACTGGAGATGGCGACCGCCATCTCTAGGCGCACATAAGGCCCCCAAAGGCGCGAAGGCTAGGCTCATTTGTTCACTCCACTTTCTCTCTCTAGCTTCTTCGCTCTCTCAAACTTCTCTCAACTTTTTCTCACTTCCTCTTGTCTTTTAGCCTTCGTACCTCTAGCTTTCGTGCCTTTTTCTTTTTCACATGATGTTTATCTTATTGTTCGTGATTTCCTTTCTATTCATGGCGGGCCAAGGCCAGGGAGATGACGACCTTGGGGCACGACGGGGTCCCTGTACTATTGGGAGCTCTTCCATGGGGACTCTCGGGGGTACGTCCACTAGCCTTCCTGCTGGTGGGGTTACTTCCATGCAGCCCACTGTTGCGATGGATGCTCTTGTACTCGAGGCGGAACGTGCCTCCCACCGGGCGGCTGGAGAGGGTTATCCAGCACCCTTCGACCCGCATACTTACGCTCCAGCACCCTATCGCATGGTTCCACGTGGGATGAGACGCTACGAGCCTCCCGCCAATGCCGTTGCTGCCGACGTTCTTTTATGGGAGGATGACCACCACATTTCTCGCCGGCAACCTTCGTTATGTACCATATTCTTATTATTTTTAGTACCAAAGCATGATATATCAAACGTAGACGCATACATAGGATCTCCCAGATGACATGATAATGTGTTTTGACATGATGATGAATGATGATTTACTTTGATGATGGTGTGATTGATGATTGGGATTTGAACTTAGCTTAGGTACCTATGCAATGGAGATTAAAACAGTAAGAACACTTGAATTTGAACAAACAATGAAAGAGATAGTTATTTTAGTGAAAAGCACAAAATAAAAGGCTTAAATTT
>JAOTRH010100738.1:0-15935 GCA_034768845.1 Heliamphora exappendiculata
GGTGGAATACCTACAACACCCTCGGTAGGCGGCAAATCATTCTTAAGGAAACTGCGATTGCAGGATTCGGTTTGCAAGTTCTATTCATGTTGTTTCTGTTATTTTATTTTCCTGTAATTTCAGATTATTGTACTTGTTGAAAGTTAATAAAGATATATTTTCTGGATCACCGAGCATGTATATATTTATGGCGTTTGATTATCTCCCAACAAAAAGTCGTAGCAGGTTTGGGTTTGTAAAGCTCGAAAGACTTGAGGCTGCAGCTTATGCCATTCAACACTACAATGGTGCTTGGTGGCTCAATAGAAGACTTTGCATCAGTAAAGCTAGGCCTCATTACAGATACGAAGGAAGCCTTAAAGAAGGAATGGAGAGCAAAGACAACAAACTTGCAAAGGACCAACAGCTCCTGGATGCACTCAACACCATTAAAGATCGATGACGAGCATGTTATAGTGGCAAAAAAGGTAGAGAAAGGGTGGACGAGTAGATGTGCAGTGGGAAAAGTCAGGGATCCCAGACTCATCAGTAGTATAGAAGGCGCCATGAGAAGTGAAGGCATCTCCTGGATAAAAATCACCCCTATGGGAGATCTCAAGGTTCTGTTGCAATTTCCCAATGTGGAAGAAAGGGACAACTTCTTACAATCTGGGCGAGATTGGTTGAGTACTTGGTTCGAGGTTGTGTATAAATGGAGCAAAAGGGATTTCAACTTTACAAGACGAGTTTGGATTAATATTTTGGGTGATCTGCTGCATACTTGGAACACTAATACTTTCACTCAAATTGGTGAATCCTGGGGGAGAGTCATCAGCATTGATGCTAGGACAACCAATAAAATGGATCTCGAAGTGGGAAAGGTGTTAATCACTGCAGACCATGCCACCCCGATTAATCAAGTCAAGCAACTCAAAGTAGGCAACTTACTCTACCAGCTACAGTGTGTGGAAGGTGAGTTTCAGAGTATGGTTGCCTGGAACAATCCTCTGAAGGAACCTGTTCGTTGCTCCTCAGTTTGGGCACTTCCAGTAATTCCCCACCCTCCTCCATGGATAGCCAACCCAAAGAAAAGGGTGTAGGCACAGAGGATCCAAACCCAGGGGAGGGTAATAATACCTGGCCTCACAGGCTCACAGCTGTGGAAGTCTGGATGCGGTGGACCTGATTAGCCAGGTGGAGGAATCAGAGAGCCTCAGAGGCTCTGTGCGAGAGGGGAGTCCAATCCATAAAGGGAAGCTGGTGCTTGCTGTACAAGGAGGTGCTAGTTGAGTGGAACGGGTCCCTGCTGTGCCATGGGGCGCCAATTTCTGTGAGCGGGCACCTAAGGTTAGTAGGCCTCTAAGTAGCTTGCAAAAGGGTGGTGGAGCTGAAAAGGTTTGGTCTGTGGACTGTGCTGGTGACAGTCATGGGGAAGTGGAAAAATCAGTGGGAAAAGGTAATCTGAATTCAAAATCAAATTCAAGTTGCAATAAGTAATGCTAAGCATCTCCTCGTACACTTCTTTAATCATTCTTATCATTTTAATTATTGAATGATGAATTTGGCTGAAAGAGTGTATAAAAAGAGTGACGGTAGCATTACTCAGCTGCAATAGGCATGATTCCAGTTCTCGGGCCCTAGAAACCCCAAAAGGAAGCAAACTTCTCAATCCCTCCATCTCCAAGGAGGACCTGCTACATGAACTACTTGTGTGTAAGGTAGGGGCAGATCTATTATGCAGTGAAAAGGGGGAAGAGTTGAGGGGCTTCAAGTTACATAATAGGAAGAATAAGAAGATTTTCTAGAGTCACTCTCTACACAAGACATTAACAATAGGAAATAACACTTCGAAGCTAATGGGGATAAGATTCGAGGAAGACAGAGAAATAACACTTCAAAGAAATCATGAATATGGAAAATAAGGATGAGCTACAGAACCAGCAGAACATGTGAATACGGTATGAAAATCCTCTCATGGAATGTGAGGGGCCTAGAAAGAAAGGAAAAAAAGCCATGGCCAAGAAAACTAGGATCAAGCAGAACCTGGATATGCTTCTTATTCAGGAAACCAAATGGGAAGTGGTAGATGTATGGAAGATCCAGATCAATTTGGGGCAGTGGCAACTGCGAGTGGTTAGCATCTCAGTTTGTCGGAGCTTCGGGTGGCTTACTTTGTATTTGTGATCAGAATTTCTTTAAACTTAAAGATGCTATTGTCCAAAAGAACTTCATCCTGCTAAGTGGGACAATGACTGGATCCTTAGATTGCCTTTTTGGTTATATTTACGGCCCAAACGATGAAGGTGGCAAAGGTAAGGTATGGGATGATCTAATCTAGCTCAGAACCAATTTCAATATCCTATGGTATCTGGGTGGTGATTTCAATGAAATCATGCATCTTGCTGATAGACCAGGGTGCACCGGAGCAATCAAAGGTATGAGGATTTTCAAAGAGATGGCATTTAAGCTCCAGCTAACCAACTTACCTATGATGGGGGTAAGTACACTTGGTCCAATATGCAATCAGAGGAGAAATGGAGCAGGATAGACAGATTTCTCTTAAGTCTGGAATTTTTGAATTTGTTCAAGCTGTAGCAACTCTGTCTCCCCAGAGCATTGTCAGACCACCATTCAATCCTCTTGTCAAGTGGCTCCCTCGACTGGGGCCCTAAACCCTTTAGATTTCTAAACCCTGGGCTTGACTGTAAATCCTTCAGGGATCTAGTTAAACATACTTGGGCTGGGTCCCTTGTGGTTGGCTGGGGCGGCTTCATCCTCCATTCTAAACTTAAGGAATTGAAGGTAGCCATTAAAGAATGGAACACTGGTGTCTTCGAAAATACAGATGAAAGACTTAAAGACACTGAGAAGAACCTGAATACTCTGGAGGCATTAGCAGTTTCAAAACCTTTAACGCCTGAAGAAACTTTGCTGAAAAAGAACCTGAGGTAGGGCTTATGGCAATTGTATCGATGGTTGGAGGCCAGATGGAGGCAAAAATCGAGGCAATTATGGTTGAAGTTGGGGGACAAAAAATCTTCTTTCTTTCACACTATAGCGATGGTTGGAGGCCAGATGGAGGCAAAAATCGAGGCAATTATGGTTGAAGTTGGGGGACAAAAAATCTTATTTCTTTCACACTATAGCGAACAGACGATACTCGAAGAACCACATTGGGCAACTAACCATTGATGGGCAAGTGTTGTGGAAACCTCAAGAGTTAAAGGCTGGTATTTTCAGGTACTTCAGAAATAAATTTACTTTGCAAGTTGCTCCCGAAGTAGTGAAGATCTTGGGGCCTTTCAAAACCATAAATCCACAGTGCGCAGTAAATCTGGAAAAAAGTTTCGAGGAGGCTGAAGTGCTCAATGTTCTGTGCAGTTGCAATGGATCCAAAGCCCCTGGGCCGGACTATTTTAATCTCAAGTTTATCAGGAGATTCTGGCCAATCCTAAGAAAGGACTTCAAAACTTTTCTAAGGGACTTCCATGCAAATGGTAGGCTCTCCAAAGGTCTGAACTCTTCCTTCGTGGTGCTCATCCCCAAAGTTCCTTGCCCCCAACATCTTGGGGATTTCAGACCCATTAGCCTCATAGGGTCCATATACAAGATTTTAGCTAAAGTTCTATCTACTAGGCTCAAGAGAGTTATACCCCAAATCATCGATTTCAAACAGTCTGCATTTATCGAAGGACGTCAGATTCTTGATGGGGTTCTAATAGTCAATGAGATAATTGCAAAATGGAAGAGGTCGAAGGAAAGGCATCATCCTCAAACTAGATTTTGAGAAGGCGTATGACTCTTTTTCCTGGAACTACCTGCTACAGGTTCTCAGGGGCATGGGGTTTAGTAGGAAGTGGTGTGCCTGGATGGAGGAATGCATCACCACGGCTTCCCTATCCGTCCTTGTTAACGGATCACCAACCAAGGAATTTCAGATGAAGAGAGGGCTTAGACAAGGGGATCCACTATCCTCTTTCCTATTCAACGTGGTTACTGAAGGGCTAAATAAGATGGTAGATAAAGCTAAGGAGATGCATCTTCTATTTGGGACTCAATTTGGCAGTAATGGCATAAACCTAATCCACATCCAATTTGCGGATGACACCATTTTTTTTGGTATGGCTGATATGGAAGAACTAAGAACCATTAAACGCATCCTGAGGTAGCTTGAATTAACAGCTGGGCTCAAGGTAAACTTCCATAAAAGCACCATTTGTGGGGTGGGCATAGATGAAGTCAACCTCCAGGCCTATGCCTCTGTGCTTAACTGCAAAATAGGTCAAATCCCTTTCAAATTCTTGGGCCTCCCTGTAGGCATAAACCCCAAGAGATCTATATTCTGGGACCAGGTGGTTAACAAGTGCAAACATCGCTTGAGTCTTTGGAAGAGAAAACATTTGTCCATAGCGGGAAGAATTATGCTTATTAAGGTCACATTGGCTAGCCTTCCAACCTACTACTTATCCCTGTTTAGGATGCCAAGAACAGTGGTGAAGCAACTTGAGAAACTTTAGAGAAGCTTTCTATGGGGAGATATGGACCAGAAGAAGAAGCTCCACCTTGTGAAGTGGTCCACAGTGCTTCTTAACAAATGTCATGGAGGCTTGGGGATTCCTAATTTAAGAATCAGGAATATGGTGCTCCTCTCAAAATGGTGGTGGAGATTTGGGGTAGAAAAAGATAGCCTCTGGAAGAGGATTATTTCTGATATATACCGAGGTAAAAGCTCTGATTGGAGCCCCAACTTAATCCCTGCGAACAAGTGCTCTGCAGTTTGAAATGCTATCTTGGCAGTAGGATATGAGTAAGGAATAAGCAAAGATATCATTTCTGAAAACCAGTTAATAGTTCTTGGTTCTGGGAGGAATATCAGATTGTGGTTAGATAGATGGGTTGGAAATGTGTCCCTTAGCCTAAGTTTTCCCAGGCTTTTCTCTGTCTCTACCCAAAAAAAGTGCATGGTCAACTAGGTTTGGCTGCCACACCAAGCTGGATGCAAATGGGGTTTTAAATTCAGAAGGCCCCTGTTTGAATGGGAAAAAGAGAATCCATCTTTTCTAATTTCCATGCTAGATGGCTGCAAAATCATATAGGAAAAAAAGAATCATCTGGTATGGAAAGCATCTAAAAATGGGCTCTTCTCTTCTAAACCTTTCTGCCAAGCTTTTGGGGATAAACTGGGGCACCCTCCAGCTGAAGTGTGTAGGGTCTGGCATCCTTCTATCCCCCCGAAAGTTCCAGTCTTTGCTTGGCTTTATGCCATTGGTAGGATTCCTACAAGATCCCTCTTATCTAATTGGGGTATTCTTCCTGTGGATGCCTCCTTAACTTGCCCTTTTTTCTTGTTGTCCCCTGAATCCATCCCCCATCTTCTCATTGTATGCCCCTTTTCTTGGCACATTTGGGGCCATATTCTTCTTTGGTGGGTTACAAGCTGGGCCTGCCTAGGCAACTTTATGAGCTTTACCTCATGGTGACTAGGCCAATGCTTCAAAAATCTAGAGCAAAGAATTTGGGAATGCCTCTTTTATGCGGTGGTTTGGAGTATTTGGCTGGCTAGAAATGATAGGGTATTTAACAATAAGGAGCTCTCCTTTGACAGCATCATAGAGCTAGCCAAAGCCAGAGTTGCTTTTTGGGTAATATCCTCAAAAGGGGCCCCAAGGTTCACAATTGACCAATTTCAGTACAATATTGAGGGGGTCAGGAGAATGAAATTTGAAAAGAATTTTCTTCGTGCTTCAGGATAATAAATGCCTTGGTAGTGGCTGTTACATTTGCTTGCTTTGGGTGCTGTTGTTGGCAGTTAAGGTAGAACCGTTGGGTGCATTGCTCCTCAGTCCACTAACACAGCTCTGGTATGTTTTGAGACTGTGATCAGCTTTGCTATGTTGGTGCTACCTTTGGGTCTTGGGTGCTGTTGATCAGTTGTGGGAGCTATGGGCTTGTATGTGTTGCAGCCAAGCCAAGATTAGCTGTCACTTTGGGTTTTGCTGCAGAACTCTAGCTTGAGCTTGGTGTTGGCTTAGAGTGCTAAGCTTGAAGTGTGTTGCTGTCAAGCCAAGCTGTTATGTCTGCTACATTTCTAATGCTACTACTACTGGTTCTGATGCTAATTGACTTGCTACTACTGGTTATGGTGCTTGTTGACTTGCTAAGGCCACTGCTATGCGGCTTTATTGCTATGGGCATATGGGTTTGCTAGTTTGCTAAAGCATATGGCTCTGCTGTGCTGGGCTTTTGTGGATGTTGCTGCATATGGGTTTGCCTTGATACCAATTGCTGCTATGGGGCTTTATGAATGTTGCTGCTCATGGGTTTGCCTTGATCCCAACTGCTGCTATGTTGTCTTTCTAATGCCTTTGGGTTTTGTTGGATTTTGCTGTCAATTTGCATGTAATGGAGCTATGTGTGGCTATGTTGTGTTGTTTTTTCTTTTGATTATTCTCATGGTTTGTTCCTTGGCAACTAGTGGGTCTCTCTTGTTCATCACGAGAAAGTTTGACGAATCTTTGTTAGGGAGCTTATTCTCCTTAGATGCTATTTATCTTTTTTACATTTACAATATTTTCTCTTTTGCCAATCAATATATATATATATATATATATATATATATATATGGGAAAATCCTCCTTTAGACATGCTAAAATGGAAAGCTCTCTTGTAGGAGCAAACTTGAGATTGTTGGGTAGAAAAGTTGTAGTATAACATTTGTGCATTTAAATGACTTTCATTCCATTATAGATTATTTGACGAAATAAGTATATATGCTGTAGAATTCTTACATTTAAATATATTATATCTTCTGTTTCAATCTCAACATATCCAATAAATAAAACTTGATTACCATCTCTAAGTTTTTATCATTGGTTGTGATTTTTGTCTTTTCTTAGATGCTATTTTTTTTTAATTGCCATTTTACCGTGTTTTTTCTCCATTTATATAGTGACCCCCCTTTTGATACACAATTAAGGGATCAATAATATTCGTACTGATTTTTTGTATTGCAAACATTGAATTATTTTGGACATATGTACCAACAAACTTATTACTTTTTAAAATAATTTCAACTTCCTTAAACTCCTCTTTTAATCGATGTACATGTGCCAATACTTTCTCATACTTTCTTGAAAATTTTATGCCAACTCCACAAACTCATCAAACTCATTACTTATGTTGTCATGGTGGTATATTTTAGGTTTTGCAAACAAGTTATTGTAATTGATTCGAACTCTCGTATAACTCCTTTTCACAGTTTTGCTTTATCATGTCAAAATATATTTATCTAGCACTCGACAATTTTTTTTCTTCTAAAAATACTATAATACAATACGTGCACAATATCCTTCAAAATGCAAATAGCTGACTGTTAGGGTTTTATACTAAAAATTATAATTATAATTTTAGTATTTAATTTTATTTATTAATAAAATTAGTTTTTTTTTAAATTTTATGAGAATCTTAATGAGTAATGTATGCTTTTCATTATTGATTTAATGTTGTGCATATGTATTTTTTATTTTACATAGTATTTAATTTAGTGTGTAGAGTTCGATTTACACACAGAAGACCAGATTATTGATTATTTTTGGTTCACAGTTTAGATGGAATTAGACACACCATCGGTACAGCTGTCGCACAACGTTTTAGTAGATCTGTCTTGATTACAGAAAACGATAATTATTTCGACAATTGTTCCAACTAATTCTGTTAGTACACTTTGTGTGTTTTGAATATGACCATATTGGAGTAATTAATTTTATACTGATTTTATAAATTTATTTACACCATATGGTTATTATAAGTATTCATATAATGACCCAATTTTTAAAATAATATTAGTAACCGTAAAATAGTTAGCTAGAATCGCCAATAATTTCCCAACTAAGAGAATTATTCGTTTGACCAAAAAATAAAAAATAAAATAAAATAATAATAATAATAATAAATAATGATATTTATGGAATAATAACAATAATAAAATAATAATAATAATGAATAATCAAATAGCCACATAAATTAATAATAAAAACAATAGCAATTGAAAAAAATTAAATAATAATGGTAACTAAAAACATTAAATTACAAAATTGCTAACATAAACCAACCACCTAGATACAACCAACACACATTCTCCCACAAAAAGCTTTAATATATAATAATAATAATAATAATAATAATAATAATAAAGTAACTTTAAGTCTAATCTCATGATTAATATAAAGTGACTTAATTAAAACAAGAATATACCACATAAATAATTAAATAATAATTAAATAATATTAAATGATAAAAATAAAGTTTTTAAATCTAAATTCATCAAATTAATTCAAAACTAATACAAAAGTAATTAAAAATATACATTGAGTTATAAAATTATGTAAAAATTATAATTTAACCCAACCTCCACAACTAAATAATCATATAATTAAAGTAAGATGTAAAAATTAAGTACAACACATAAAATTATTATATTAATTCAAATTTTTAATATTCATGAATAAAAATATACATTAAGTTAATTTTTGAATTTAATTGTTGAATAATGTAGTATATATATAATATTAAATATACAATAAAGCAATACGACACAACAAAATTCAAGTCTTGGAGCCAAAACCCTCACATGGCCGGCCAACATGGAAGGTTTTACACTCAACCAATATTTTTATTGTATTGTGTCATACATGCATGTATATTAAGTGGACATAACCCTCTAAGTCTTACAAACCCATCACCAACCGCTTTTAGTTAACAAAAATTATTTTAAAAGCACAAACACCCCCTCCCCCTATATTCGGCCATGCCTCTTCCAAATCCGAATTTTGTTTGCAAAATATCTCTAAGTGTTAGTAGAGTGAGCTAAAGATAGAGAGAGAAAAGCTTAGTGTTATTGGTGCTTTTGGCATTCTTGAGTGATTTTTTTCAAAGATCTTCCACAACCTTCGACTTTAGCTCTTATATCAAGATAAGAACAATATTTTTATACATTATTTTCTCTCAACATTGATCTTCTTGGCTCTAAAAATAAAAATGGCTCAAGATCTATGTTCAAGCCAATAGATGAGACCTTGAAACCCTATTCTCTTTTTTATTTTCTTTTTCAACTATTTTTTTCTTAGTTTTGATATTTAAAAATAGCATATATCTCATATATATATGCCATATATATGAGAGATATAGACATGTATGCATAGGTCATGGACCTAGAAGCTAAGAAATCACATGAACTTTTTATGCTCAAATCTGTCTTGAGGCATTTTTCTCATGAGATATGATTTTTCTCTATTTTTCTTTTGGATATAAAACTTGTTTATATGATTTGAAATTTTTACTGTAGTTTTGTGGTGATGTTATCTACATGGATGATTTTTTTGAGGTTCAGATCACTAGTCTTATAATTTTCAAAATTCAGGTTTTAAAAAGAGTAAAATGAACTGTCTGGAAGGACAATTTTGAATCAATTCTATTTTATGTAGAAATGAGCTCTCGGTGTGAGATTAGTGTAGTTAACTAGATATTTGTCTTATCTTTCACATCCTACTGGAATCACCTAAAAAGTATAAGTGTAGAGAAAATGGCGTTAATTCTACCAAGATAAGTCAAATCTAGACACTGTTAAGTAGAAAATTAATAAAAATAAATAAAAAATAATTTTGATGCAAGATTAAGTCTCAGAGTTTCAAAACTCATATATCTACCTCTGTAAAATTTTTAAAAATTCACCTTTGAGATTAGATTCTTCGTTTTAATTTTTAAAATTAACTGAAAATTACGCCACTATGTTGGAGCAGATTTTTTATTCTGTCACATAATTTTGTTTAACAAAAATCAAGACTTTAGAGGCCAAATCTAGAAAAGTAGTCAACATGAAAAGTGTTCAGAACATTCTAAATATATTACTTACCAAATTTCAGATTTTATTTCAAAGTTTAAGTATTTTAAAAATCCTAAAAAACAGAAACTAAAACTAAGAATCCCGACTGTTGTTCAAATGTGCTATGTGCTTAATGTTATTATTTTGGATTTTCTATATTTGTGCTAAGCATGTTTAAATAATTTGAATGTGTGATACTGTCTTTAGTGTATATATGATTATAGTAGGTTAAAATACTTATATGCAAGTTTGGTTAAATCGTTGACAGGTGCTTATTATATTATTCGTTTTAAAGCATTAAAATGCAATTTTACACTTAGTTTGTACACTTTGACCTTACATATTAAATAGTCACGCCCATGCATAGATTAAGTTAAAAATTGTAATTTTCGCATCGTATATCATGCCATATCATCATTGAGTTGGATTTTTACGGGATTTACTTAAAGATTCTAACAAAGAGATGAAATTAAACTTTATTTAGGATGGTGACTTGACTCATGAAAATTGAAATTTGAAATTTGTGATATCAGCTATATGTCATGGATTATTTTGGGATGGTTTTCCCCAAGTGCTATATGCACGGTTTAATTATGAATTTTGGTGAAGGATGGATTGGGTGGCAAAATAATAGGAGTTAAACTTTGTGATCCCGCGCTAGATCTTGACCTGAGATTTGAGGGCCTGACTGTGTCAATAATGTGATTCTCTACACTTTACCGTCAGTGATGATCCGGTTGAACACTTAGTTCGACTACGTAGTCATCTAACGGCTGAAGGAACGTCGTTTGTCGGTCGGTAAACTCGGTCTGTGTGGTTGGGATTAAGGTTAGGATGGTTTACCCTGGCCGGGGAGAACCTAGAATAACTTAGAATTAAATTAGATTAGAATTGAAAACCTGCTGCATCATTTTTTGCCATATTCATTGTCATATTTATCCTGTTTTATTCACTATTATTGTGCGACTTGTTGCATTAGAAAAACTTGTATATTTATGTTGTTCCTTCTAGGCGTTTGCTCATGGCGTTTTATGCTAGGTTTTGAGGACTCGAGACTCCTATTGGTTATACCGTGGATGAGAAGGTGGAACCTTGGCTCCCATGAGCCGATTTCTCTATAAGTCTGTGCGTCAGACCCTTTTTGCTACCTAGACCTAGCACTATTTATTTGATATTTTCTTATGTTTAAACTTTATTCTGGGTCTGTAATCATAACTATTACACTACTTTTACTCTGTTTGCTTGAATGGGTAATATAGTTACTTAATTTCTCGCACCTCTATTAGTTATTATCGCTCTAGATGTTCCCGAGTTTCGAGGTGTCACAGTTTGGTATCAGAGTTTATGTTCAACCTTTACCCACGTGACCGTTGACCTAGGCTTAGACTTTTAGACTTGGTTAGACCCCTTTTATTATCATGCTTTAGACTTGAAACTTTGAACTAACAGTTTACTTAAAACTGACACCGTTATCTTGTTTCATTGTAGGATGACATCCTTATCATCACACAGCTTAACATCCCTAGGGAGCCCAGTCGCTTTAGCTGCCTCGTCCACCTCATCTGACTCTCACGTCAGTTTTGATTCATGAGGACCATTCACATACTAGTCCCGCCGTTTCGTAACGACAGACCCTGCCCGTATAGAGGGCAACATCCGTTAGAGAGCAGAGAGAGATACCATCAAGCATATCAAGAAGGTCAGCGACGAGTATCCTCGTATAATCGCCATGGAGTATAAAGCCATGTTCAAGAGGAGGGCAGCAAACAGTCTTTGGCAAGCACAGCATGCTCATAGGATGATTCAACACGGACCCACTCTCGATAGACTACAGGCCATGGCAGTCGATCCCGACGTCTACACACCCATCAACCCTCGCCCCCGGCTCGTGGATGAGGAGATGGAACCTTGGCTCCCGTGAGCCGAATTCTCACCAAGTCTTCTACATCGAACTCCTTTTGCTACCTAGACCTAGCATTGCTTATTTGATATTTTCTTTTGTTTAAACTTTATTATGAGTCTGTAATCATAACTATTATTCTACTTTTACTTTGTTTGCTTGAATAGGTAATATCGTTCCTTAATTTTTCGCACCTCTATTAGTTATTGTTGCTCTAGATGTCCACGGGTTTTGGGGCATCACAGCTTATGCTTTTAATCCCGAAGTAATTATTATTTGCGTATATTTAATATTCGTTGTTCTGATTATTAGAGGGTGAGATTTTGTATAGGTTTATAATTCCGGTTAGTTAGATAGTGATATTAATTATATGATGGATATTAATTATTGACAGAATTCATGTTCTAAAAAATCAGGATTGATGATCCCCTTTAAGGAAGTTTATAAGTTTTGACCGAGCCAAACTTTATAGGTAAATTTTAAAATTCGGCAGTTAAATAAGTTAAGCGAAAGGGCTTAAGAAATTTTTGAAGAAGTCGATTAAATATAATTGTTAGTAATTTAATTTAATCGGTGGGTATCTGTAATCTTAAAGTGAAGAGAATAAATAATCATTTAATAACAGAAGTTTGAATACTACAGTTTTAAGAATAAAGCTGAGAGTGCAATTATAATTTTTTAGTGAAATAAATTATAATTTATGTTTTATGAAATTGCTTCTGGTTTGAGGCAGAATTTCATAATTACATTGAAAGTCCATGTTTTATGTACTCTACAGGTCTCTGCTGTAGCTTATTTATATGTTGTTATAAAACATGATGCCAATTAATTCATTAATTCGTCTGTTAGTTTGGTGCCTAGGGTTTTCACGTTTTCGAATCTCTAAGTTAAGTTTTAAAAAGTTTTAAAGAAGACAATAGATCAAAATCACACTTTGTTCGTGTTTAGCATTCAGGAATACATGAGAAGGTTTGTGTCGGAGATTTAATTGGAGGTAAAAAGCTGTAACGGATCATTGATTGAAAATTGTTGCAGCAACCAGAATCATCCAACTAGATTTCGAAAAGTATAATCCTAAAACTAACTTTGGGAGTATTACCAGATTTTATTTTGATTGTTCTATATCAAAAGTTTTAATTTGGAACTTGTTTCGGCATTTGTCCGTCCGAATATTTTTTGATTAAAATCATAGATATAATGTTAGGATTTTGACAGTTTTTCCCAACACTGACAACTACAATATG
Source organism: Heliamphora exappendiculata (assembly GCA_034768845.1). Classification (NCBI taxonomy): domain Eukaryota; kingdom Viridiplantae; phylum Streptophyta; class Magnoliopsida; order Ericales; family Sarraceniaceae; genus Heliamphora; species Heliamphora exappendiculata. The sequence continues at coordinate 13,004 of JAOTRH010100738.1, forward strand.
CTCCACAATTGTTCTCGTTAATACAAACTTGGAAATTTAGCATGTTTTTATCTCTTTCTCCATGTAATTCGTCTTCTTTGACTTTATACTCATAAAATTCATCACCCTCACTACATAAATTTACAATAAAGCTTTTCAAGCAACTCTTGTTTAACCTCTTTAAATTTTAAAATAGTGTAAATTCTCAAAAATTATTCCTTCAACTCATAACAACTTATACGTTATAGAAAACATCCTTACAAATACAAGAACTCATCTATGCCTCTTTTCATAAAAGCCAAGTAACCATTCATTATCTTCAAGTTTTTACATCTTAAAGAAATTGCATCAGTTTTTCTCAAATTCTTCTTTTGTTAAGGAGTCACAAATTATATTCTGCATATAAAATTTGATCGCTTCATATTCTTTGTACCCTCTTAAGTTCTTAGGAACCTTTTACATGATATGCCACGAACAATACCGATATTGTACATAGGGAAGGCAATTTTACCCGTTCCTGTCCCGCTCCATTTTGTGCGAATTTTTTCCGCACTCAATAGGTAACGGATAGGAGGAGTTATTTGTAATCCCAATTCCGTTTTTCTCTATCCCATCCCTGATTAAATAAATTAAATATATTTAATATATAAACATATGTATAAATTTTATTTTTTTACAATATAATAGAACTAAAATACAAAAATATTATACTTATTTTTAATTTTTTAAACTTGTATTTATTATTTTTTTAATTTTTAATTCTAGTAATTGATCAATATTATTATTTTAATATTTTATCCTGTCATTATTGTCAGTATTAATCTCTTTTAAAGTAAAAAATATATTTTTTGTTATGCACCTACCCCTGTCACCGCCACTTTTTCGATTATTTTTTCTTGACCTCACTCCGCTAATAAACGGGGTAGGGATGGAAGAACACATCCCTGCCCCAAACCCGCTCCATTGCTATCCCTAGTTGTGCATTAGAGAAAATTGTCTTAATGACCTTCTTTATTGCTTTGTCTTGATATGTTATTATTATATTAGGAGGATAGTTTCACATACAAGTAAGCGAAAAGTCTTGAATAGCCATGTAAATATCTATGTGTTTTCATTTGAGATAAATCCACACGCTAATAATGTAGATTACCCATGATGATCCACCCCTATAAATGGTGCAAAATGTATGTCATACTTATTCACCGTAGGTGGTTACATTTTAAATATATAGGGGTGAATCATCATGGGTGCAAAATGTATGTCATACTTATTCAGTGTAGGTGGTTACATTTTAAATATATATGAACCCCCTAAGGTCGAGTGCTTGTGAAGAAGAGTTACAATAGACTTTTGACATAAAGGCAATACACACTACTAGAAAAGGGTGTTTTTGCGTCGGCTCTTTGCCGTCGCAAATAATACTCTTACCGTCGCAAAAGAATATTTGCATCGGCATTGCAACGGCAAAAGGGGGCAACTGTCTGGGTCGCAAAAGGTTTTTTGCGACGGAAAAAAGCCGTCGCAAACATTTACGACGGCACTATATTCGACGCAAATACTTATTAAAAATCATATTTTTGCCGTCGCAAATGGTAGCGACGGCTTTGTATTCCTTTAGCGACAGAAATGGCCGACGCAAATACTATTTACAAACGCGTTTTTGCAACCGCGCAGTGCCGTCGCAAATATTATTTTAAATATATACTTATTTGCCAATGCATGATGGCCGTCGCAAAAAAAAATCTTGCGACGGTATAACTCCTGACACAAAAAAATGTAAAACTCCATATTCTTTTGCTTTGGCCTTGTGCCGTCGCAAATGTGTTCATACTTTTTGCGACGGCTAAATATCGACGCAACATGTGTTATAATACCTATCTATTGCAAATACTATTGGTTTTAGCGACGGTAACAATTTCAATGCAAAAAAGAAAAATAAAAATTTATCTATCCATTCACATCCAAACATTCTTTCATTTATCTATAACAATGTATCAAATGTTATCTCTTTATAATAATATTCATATCTGTTCAATTGCATATCAAAAATATTTTAAAAGTACACATTTATCAAATACAAATCAAAACATATTAAAAAATACACCAAATATGTCTCAATACAATATTTATGTTTCAACAAATACAACTCAAAATAAATATTTCTTATTTCAGCAAGTACAATCCAAAATAAATATTTCTCCATTGCTAATTGCTTTGCTCCACCATCACTTATTCTTTCTCATTCTTTAACACTTGAAAATCAATTAAAATCATTTTGAAACATGATAATTATTTAAATCATTCAATGCACGTATATAGACCATAGAAGTGTTGATTATTGAAAAACAGAACCTAACAAACACCTTAATGTAGTTTCTCAAAATCATCTTTTTCCAAGTTTTTAAAGCTTTTTTTGCCCATATGCGGAAGGCAGAAGCTATGACAAATGCTATGTTTCACAAAGGGAAAAAAGGGCCAAAAAGTTGTCATAATAAACTTTGACAAACACCCCTGCATCTCTCTAATTGTGTAGAGGAAAAGGAAGACTTCTGCTAAATATTGTTCTAGGTCAGCTCAATCAGCAGACAACAAATTTACTTAGAGGTAACGAAAAATATATTAGAAAGCATTTATAATAGCCATGAAAGTGAGAAATAGCTACATTACCAACATATTAGAAAATGAGTTAATCAGCCTCATAATATAGAGCTCCACAAAACAGCTGCATTACCAGCATATTAAAACTATATATTTTGAATGGTCCATAGCAGTCATCACCACCATCTAAGAATTTTCAAGGCTGTGATGTGGCAAAAAGATAGCTATCACATTCTAATTCCAGATGAGGAAAACGCTCAAGTTTATTTTATGAGAAGCACATCGAAAATGGTTGCATAAGCAAGATATATAGAACTTTCCATGCTAAGAAAGCTCTGATAAAAGGAACTCCCAT
>JAOTRH010100749.1:0-15935 GCA_034768845.1 Heliamphora exappendiculata
TGGGGTTTTGGGGGGGGGGGGGGCGGGGGGGGCAGTGGGTTTGGGTTTGGGTTGGGGGGAGGGCAATTTTAAGGGCGATTTTGAGAGTGATACAGTGGTTTTGGAGTGCTCCGGGTGGGTTTTGTTAAACATAAACGAAAATTTTAATTTTTGGACTAATTTGATATTAAAATCAAACTTGATGGGTGTTAGTGCAATTTTTAAAATCACAGGGGCGATCAGTTTTTTTGTCAGAAACCAGATGCGTGGTCACTGTAATTTACCCTTGAATTTTTCGGCGACGAACCCAGAATCTGACAAAGGACTCCAGTTTCTTGTGTCGAACATTTTAAGTTTCTTTGTAAGTTTAAGCTGGCTCCCTCTTCTTTGCTCCATTTTTGCTTTGGGGACGAGTTTTGCCCCCCGATTTTCTTCTTCTATCTTTCATAAAACTTTCAAGAACGGGCAAACTTCGAAAGCTAATTTCTATGCCGAAGGCGATGCAAAACTTCTGACGTAGATATCAAATTCCAGACGGTGTTGGAATTACCCTTGCCAATGAGGGAGACTCATAAGAGGAAAACTAAAACAAACTTCCTCTTCCACTGGTGGCAATAGTGAAAGGAGGAGTTCGATTTCCATTACATCATTTTTTTCGTTGAGCTCTTCGCCATTATCGGGTAAATCCCATGCAAGTATCATCTAATGTATTTTCAAAGCGAAGAAGGCTGCCGAGAAGTTGGTGATTGAACTCCCCAATTTTGACAAAGACATAGATGATCACTTCGCCTATTGTGGTGCCCGAATTTTGGGGGGTTATTTTGAAAAACGTTTCAAAAATAAGGGAATTTAAATATGTTTAAAAAATATTTTTAACACCTTAAAAATCAAATTTTAAAAACACTTTTTTTGTTAAAAATTGTGCCACCACTTAATTTTTGAGAAAAAATAAAAAAAATAAAAAAAATAAAAATGGCTTCTGATCTTTAAAACGTTTAACAAAAGAAAGAGGATTCAGGAGTTTAAAACGTTTAACAAAAGAAAGAAGATTCAGGAGTTCAGGCATGAATCGAAAAAGGTGTTAGGCACTCCGTTCACCCAACTGTAAGGTTGGCATCCATTAATCATCATTGATTCTTTAATAGAATTTCTCAAATGCATGCAAATAAAAAAAATAACACTCAAAATTAAATATAAAAAATACATAACATATGTACATGGAACACCAAATTAGGACAAATAAATGGGCGAATTCCTAAGTCCTACAGTATGCAATTTCTAAATAAATGATGCATGGAACATTCCCATATACAATATTCACAAAAATAACCTAAACTATTATAGTATGCATAAAACAATAAAAATATGCTAAAAGATGTTAAAATTATCTAAATATGAATTGTTACAAAAATAAGCTAAATTATTCCAAACATGATTTCAAAGTAACTAAAACAACATGCATATTTATTAAAATAAACTAGGTTAATATGAAAAATTAATAAAAGAAATAAGAGATGTAAAATAAAAGATACATAAAAAAAATTCTATAAAAAAAGGTTTACTAACAAAGAAAATAAAGATAAAAATGTTATGACAAAAGAGAGTTTGAGAATTTAAAGAAAATAAGAGAAGAGTTTTCAAAAGAAAATTTATATTACAAAAAAAAATGAAGAAACTAAGGTAAAAAAACAAAAGAGAAAAAAATTACACTTAAAGAATAAAAATTAGATTAAATTTTTTTTATGATTTTTGAATTTAACAAAAGAAAAGAAAAAAAAAAGGTAAACATTACGAAAAGAAAAGAAAAAAAATAGAAAAGAAAGAAAGAAAATGGAATAATAAATAAATAAAATTACATTACAAGGAAAAATAAAAAAATAAATAAAATACTAAAAAAAAAAATTACGCTACTATAAAGAGAAGAAAAAAAGTGAGAAATAAAGGCTAATGAAGGAGTATTAAACCAATATTATAAGAAAAGAAAGAAAAGAAAGAAAATTGTACATTGAAAGAAAATTAAAATTACATTGCAATTAAAAAGAAAAGAAATAAAAATAAAAAGAAAGAGGCCATTAAATTAATGCTGAAAATAAAGAGACATTAAAATAATATCTAATAAAAGAAAGAAAAAAAATAAGCACATAAGTATTTTAATTGAATGATATGAATGTAATATTGACAATTACATTCATATAATGTAAGCGATTTTTTTATAACAACTAACAACATCAATAAATTGTAATTGCCAAAAATATTAGCACTATTTAATGAATTAATGAATGAAAGAAAATAACAAATATGTTAAGTGTGAATGTGAAGAAATGAATAACTAAACAATTAAAAATAATAATCAAATTACATGAAGCAGATGGTATTGACAATGTAAATGAAAGAAAAACGTGAATTGAAATTGAATTTTTACCCGATCACTCCAAAAGAGATGGAATGGAGTTAGAAGAATCGAGAATCCAAATAAGGTACCTAGATTGCTTAATAATCCTCTAGTTGGGAAAATGCACTTCGATGGGCCAATTCTCGGGAGGTGATCCAATGAAGGTTTCAATGTAGGTGTTGAAGGTTCGAATCTCGGTATTTTGGCAGGACTTCGACGTTGGGACTCGAAATTTCTTGGCGACTCGGCAAAGTTTCTCTCTCAAAACCTCTCACTAAAATTCTGTCATTGAAAATGTACTAGTGGTATGGTATTTATAGAGTTTATCAACCAATGAGATGCTGCCACGTTTTGGAACATGTCAGGCCAAGTTGGCGGTCGCCAGGTTGAAGGAAGCGGTCGCCACTTTTGACTAGGGTTTTCAAGAGGTTATATTGACGGTCGCCACAATGAACATGACGGTCGCCACTTTAGGAATGGCTTGCACAACAAGTTATCGACAGTTTAACATAATTTTATTGGTTTGAAGGTTTCAAAAATACCAAGTTTAGATCACTTCCCGATGATCGATCTGAAACACCATTCCACCTGTTTTTATCATCGAATTCACCTAAGATTAGGCGGGATCAAATTAAGGTGTCTACAGTTGCCACTCTTTGATATAACTTGTATAGTAACGCGTGATGAAAGTTATATAAAAAATTCAGAGACAACATCCATTTGGCTGAACCGTCAATCTTAGGTCACAAACACACAAGCGTACTTATGATATTGTTCGTACTCGAATTTCTATTGAGCTGTCTACGTACCCTTCGCTATGGATTAGACCAAAACATAGTTCACGTGGCAAAATGCAAGATAAGAGATATGATGTAAATGCTAACATGAACAGATGCTAACATGATGCAAATGCTGGTATAAACATGAATGTGGTTGAACAAGTCCTAGAGATCGAGTTAAGATATAAAGGGAGCACAAACCTAGTCAAAGATCGAGTTAAGATCTAAGAAGTTGACTGGAGATTAGATAATTAAAATAATCGAGTTAAGATCCAAGAAATTATCTTAACCGGGAAAGGAATTGAAAGGTCGAGTTAAGACCCAACAATTCGAAATGATAGCGAGGTAAAAGAAATAGTTAAAAGCCAAGTTACTGCTTAAAATTATTCATACTGAGAAGAGTAACTATTAATTAATAGGTCGAGTTAAGACCTAAAAACTTGGGACGGAAGCGAGATAAAAAGAATAAAAAGCCAAGTTGTGGAATAAAATTAAATTTATCGGGAAGAAAAAATCACGAATTAATAGGTTGAGTTAAGATCGAAAAATTCGTAATGAAAGCGAGATAAAAATAACTAAAAACTAAGTTACGACTTAAAGTTAAATTTATCAGAAAGAAAAACACGAATTAATAGGTCGAGTTAAGGCCTAAAAATTTGGGATGAGATACGAAATAAAAACAGTTAAAAGCTAAGTTACAGTTTAAAACTAGATTTATCGGAAGGAGAAAACACCTCAAAAGATAAGGGTTTAAAACATAAAAAATTATTTTTGAAATTATTTCTAAACACACAAAATTTTCTCGAAGTATTTTTAAGAAACACCCGAGATTATAAAATCATTTCTGAAAAGCTCTCAAGATCATTTTTAGAAGAACATGCACACACAAAATAAAAATTTTAAAGAAAAATAATTAAAGATTTTATGTTTTCTAAAAATTATTTTTGCTAATAAAATAAAGAGAAAATAATTTACACTAATAAAATAGACGTACACAAAGAAAATAAAATGCACACAAATAATAAGATAAACAAAAACATATATTAAAAGCTCCAAACAGCCCATCTCAAAACCCTAAAATGTCATAATGATGAATTGACATGACGCGAGTTTTGGTTACCTGGCGGTCGCCGAGCCTGAACCCCTCTGACATGGCGGCCGCTAGGTCAAAACTTCTCCTACATGGCATTCGCCAAGTGGCAATTGGAGAAGATGGCGATCGCTAACATGCGACATGGCGACCGCCAATATGAGACGCGCATAAGGCCCCTAGGTCATACAGATTTGGTTCATTCTCTCATACCTTTTCTCTCTCTAGTGCCTCTGCTCCCAAAAATTCTCCCAACGTTCCCTTAGCTTCTTCTTGCTTTCCACCTTTCGCGCCTCTTTACTTCCACTTTCATACGATGTTTACTCTACAGTTTGTGGTCCCTTTCCTTTTCATGGAGGGTCAGGGTCATGAAAATTACTTGGGGGCGAGACGAGGCCCTTCTGCCACTGAAGGTCCTCTATGGGGACTCTCGGGAGTACGTCCACTAGCCTTCTTACTGGTGGGGTTACTTTTACGCAGCCCACTACTGCGATGGATGCTCTTGTACTCGAGGTGGAGTGTGCCTCCCAGCGGGCTGCTGAGGAGGCCCGGGCAGCTGCCGAGGCACAGGTGGCCGCTAATGCTGCTGCTGAGGCTGTGATGGCCGACTTCTTGGACCCTGATGCTGGAGAGGGTCATCAAGCACCCTTCAACCCGCATACTTACGCTCCAGTACCCTATCACGTGGTTCCACGCGGGATGAGACGCTACGAGCCTCCCGTCGATAATGTTGCCACCAACGTTCTTCTACGGGAGCCGGACCACCACATTTCTCGCTGGCAACCTTCAGTACATACCTTATCCTTACTGTTTTTAATACCAAAGCATGATATATCGAACGTAGACGCATGCCTAGGATCCCCCAAATGATATGTTAATATGTTTTGATATGATGGTGAATGATGATGAATAATGATTTATTTTGATGATGGTGCGACTGATGATTGGGATTTGAACTTAGCTTAGGTACCTATGCAATGGAGATTAAAACAGTTAGACACTAAGATTTGAACAACAATGAAATGGGCAATTATTTTAGTAAAAAGTAAAAAATAAAGGTTTGAATTTTTTTATTTTTAAAAATTAAAAGGTGGGAATTTTGTTTTTATTTTTGGGGCATGAAAACTGAAGGGATAATTTTTAAAAATTCTAAAATTATAGGTAATTTTGTTAAATATTTCTAAAAAAATTTGGGTAAATTTTTCAAAAATCACAAACTCTAGAAATTTAAAGGGTATTTTTAAATTTTTAAAAATTCTTAGAAAATTTTAGAAAAATCATAGAAAAATGGGATAAATTTTTAGAAGAATCCTAGAAATTTTTTAAAAATTCTAAAAAATTAAGAAAAATTCTTCGAAAACTCCTAGAAAATTTTTAAGAAAATTTTTGAAAAATCTTAGAAAATTAAATAAAAATTTGAAAAATCCTAGGAAATATTTTAGAAAATCTTAGAAAATTGAAAAAAATTTCAAGAAAATCCTAGGAAGAATAGGCAAAACATAAATATTAAAGGAAAGATTTTTTTTTAAATTTTTCTTATTTTTTATTTTTGATTTTATTTTTGTTGATTTTTGATTAACACGAAAAATGATAAAGATTTTGCCCGGCGCACCAGGACTTGCGGTTCCTAGTCTTTTAGTAGGACGTGCAAAAATCAAAAAATCTTCACTTACACACGAACCTAGGGTTATGGTGCCTAATTTTTCAGGGTTTAAAAGAACCAAAAGGGTCATCACTTACACACGAACCTAGGATTAGGGTGTCTAGTTTTCTTGAGCTTGAAAGAATCGAAGGGTTGTCACTTACACACGAACCTAGGGTTATGGTGCCTAAGGGTCGTCACTTACACATGAACCTAAGGTTAGAGTGCCAAGTTTTCTAGAGCTTGAAAGAATCGAAGGGTTGTCACTTACACACGAACCTAGGGTTAGGGTGCCTAGTTTTCTAGGGCTTAAAAGAACTAAAGGGTCGTCACTTTAACACGAACCTAGGATTTGGGTGCCTAATTTTCTAGGGCTTAAAAGAATCGAAGGGTCGTCAATTACACACGAACCTAGGGTTTGAAAGAACTGAAGGGTCGTCACTTACACATGAACCTAGAGTTAGGGTGCCTAATTTTCTAGGAGTTGAAAGAACCGAATGGTTGTCACTTACACACGAACCTAGGGTTAGGCTTTCAAATATTTTTCTACACTTTGCTTGCTCGATCTGTTCTTTATATATTCTCTATCTGTGTTCTTCTTCTCAGGCTGGTCACTACGTCAGAGGCTTCTGAGATTCTGCCTCTGTGGAGGTGTTGGAGTGGTACGATGCCCTCCCTGCTCCGAGTCGGGCTTATATTAGTGCCTTCGATTTTGATCGGTTCATATCCTTGTTGGGTGGAACGAGCAATGACCGGGTATAGTTGACGGCTCTGGCAGAGCAGTGGTGATATACCGCCAACACCTTTCACTTTACCACTTTCGAGGCCACCTTGTCGCCTCTTGACTTCGCTTTCATTACCGGCATTCGGGTTGGAGATGCCCCAATTCCATTTGATCTATCCATAGCCCAGTCGATCGACAAGCTACTGTACTTCCTCGGGCCATTTCGAAACAGATGGACAGAGACCGCATCAAATATACGTGGTTCTTCTACCGTTTCAGATATTTTCACTGCACCGAGCCCTGCCACTACGAGTGGGTTACCCGAGGCTTCTTGATGTATATGTTTGGTACCTCTTTGTTTTCGAACAAGGAGAACACCGTTCATTTTCATTACTTGGGTGCGCTGACTCGTCTTGACCGGGTTGCATATTTTGACTGAGGGGGAGCTGCTCTCGCTACTCTCTACAGCTTTATGCGAACCTTGACCTGGTTCCCTTAGGAGATGAGCATCGGGGGATACTAGAGGATCTGGGAGGTATGGTTTAGTTTCTACAGTTTCCATTCATTTCTATTATTTGTTATTATTTACTTGCTGACATCTTCCTCTTTGTAGTTATGGACCTATGAGTTCCTTGGGCTTCATGTTCTAGTGAACTCTTCTACAGCCCCTTTAGTCATTCCCCGAACAGCCCGGTGGTCCCGTGGGTTGAAGGGAAAGAAGGCTGGGGGGAAGGACATCGATCGGTTTTGGGTGTTATTGGACCGGCTAACCCATGACCAAGTATCATTTTTACTACTCTCTGTACCATACTGTACTGCACTATACTATTTCTATTCTTTTTTACACTATACACTGATCACTGTATTCTATTCACGGATCTGATGCGCAGCTGGGATCCTGCTTTGAGACGGATCTTGCTAAAGGGTCCATTTGGATGGGAGTACTATCGAGGAGAGCGAGTGGTTCACCAGCCACTTGGTTTGGATCACTTTAGGATTCCGATGGTTCCTCCAGCCTATATGCGCCGGACCGATCATCTGAGCCAGGTTGATCTTCTTCTGGAGTTGGTGGGGACTCCTGCTATTGAGCTGCTGGTGGCGGAGGGAGATTATACTACCTGGGCTCGGGCACACCTATTAGGACCATTAGAACCCGGCCCAACTGCTGGTAGGAGGAGGCGTGCATCGGAGGCTGCCGATGCTGACGCTCCAGATGCGGCTGCTGGAGCTACGGATGAGGTCGCCAGAGGGATGATGGGCCCAGAGATTCCCTAGGAAATTCAAACCGTGGCATATTATTTTCCTATCCCTCTACCTGTTCCTGTTCCACCGGCGCTGAAATTAGACATCCCGTTCGCTCAACCGTAAAGTTGGTCTCTACTAATCTTCATTGGTTCTATAATAAAAATTTTCAAATGCATGCAAATAAAAAAAATAATGACAAAGAGAGAATATTCAAAATTAAATATGAAAAATACATAACATATATATATATGGCATTCCAAATTAGGACAAATAAATGGGTAAATTTCTAAGTTCTACAGCATACAATTTCTAATTAAAGGATGCATGGAATATTTATACATGCAATATTCACAAAAATAACCTAAACTATTGTAGTATGTATAAAACAATAAAAACATGCTAAAAGATGTTAAAACTATCTAAACATGAATTAATACAAAAATAAGCTAAATTATTCTAAACATAATGAATTAATGAAAGAAATAGGAGATGTAAAATAAAATATGCATAAAAAATTCTATAAAAAAATATTTACTAACAAAAAAAACAAATATAAGAGTGTCATGATAAAAGAGAATTTGAGAATTTAAATAAAATAAGGGAAGAGTTTTCAAAAAAAATTTATATTACAAAAAAAATGAAGAAATTAGAAAATGCTTATTAAACTAATGAGAATGATAGCCAACTATTTACATTTTAAAAAAATAAGGTGAAAAAAAAAAAAACAAAACAAAATTCACTTAAAAAATAAAAATTAGATTAAAAGATTTTAATGATTTTTGGATTTAACAAAAGAAAATAAAAGAAGAATATGGTAAACATTACAAAAAGAAAAGAAAAAAAATAGAAAAGAAAGAAAGAAAATGGAATAAAAAGAAAATAAAGTTACATTATAAGGAAAAGAAAAGAAAAGAAAATAAAATAAAATGCTAAAAAAATACACTACTATAAAGAAAAGAAAAAAAATAAAAAATAAAGGCTAATGAAAGAGTATTAAACCAATATTATAAAAAAAGAAAAGAAAGAAAGAAAATAAAGAAAATTGTACATTGAAAGAAAATTAAAGATACATTGCAATTAAAAGAAAAAGAAATAAAAATAAAAAGAAAGAGGTCATTAAACTAATATTGAAAATAATGAGACACTAAAATAATAACTAATAAAAGAAAGAAAAAGGAAATAAGCACGCAAGTATTTTAATTGGAAGATATGATTGTAATATTGACAATTACTTTCATATAATGTAAGTGCTTTTTATAACAACTAATATCATCAATAAGTTGTAATTGCAAAAAATATTAGCACTAATTAATGAATTAATGAAAAAAAGAAAATAACAAATATGTTAAGTGTGAATGTGAAGAAATGAGTAACTAAACAATTAAAAAAATTAACCAAATTGCATGCAACAGGTAGTATTGACTATGTAAATGAAGGGAAAACGTAAATTAAAATTGAATTTTAATCCGATCACTCCAAAAAAGAGGGAATAGAGTTAGAAAGATCGGAAATCCAAACGAAATTCCTGAATTGCTTAATAATCCTTAAGTTGGGGGAATGTACTTCGATGGGTCAATTCTCGGGTGGTCATCCAAGCAAGGTTTCAATGTAGGCGTCGGAGGTTCAGATATCGGTATTTCGACAGGGTTTCGGCGTCGAGACTCAAAATTGTTCGGTGACTCAGTACAGTTTCTCTCTCAAAACCTCTCACTAAAATTCTGTCCTTGAAAACGTACAAGAGGTACGATTTTTATAGAGTTTATCAACCAATGAAATGCTGTCACGTTTTGGGACACGTCAAGCCATTTGGAGTTGGCAGTTGTCAGGTTGAACATGGCGATCGCCATGTTGAAAGAAGGTTCCAAATGGTTCTATTGGCGGTCACAACAATGCAAGTTGGTGGTCGTCAGGTTGAAGGAGGCGATCGCCACTTTTTGCTAGGGTTTCTAAGAGCTTCTATTGACGGTCGCCACAATAAATATGGCAGTCGCCACTTTGGAAATGACTTGCACAACAAGTTATCGACGGTTTAACATAATTTCATTGGTTTAAAGGTTTCGGATTCAAATACCAAGTTTGGATAACTTTTCGAGAATTGAACTGAAGCACTATTCTATCTGTTTTCATTATCAGATTCACCTAAGATTGGGCGGGGTCAAATTGAGGTATCTACATCTATGTGACCGAAAATTTTGAGTTCAGTGTGAATGAACGTGAAGACGTCTTCACAATTCCATGGACTTCTGGTCTTGGCCTTGCTAGTTACCTATCAACTGTTTGCTTGTTTCTTTGACTAATCTTTGTTCTTTTATATTGTTAATGACTTTTGCCCGATCGCGCAGGGGAATTAGCCAACAACAAGTCCCAAGCTATCGTGCCAGGTATTCATATAAAAAAAACTTTAGAAAAGTCTAGAATTATAAAGGGTTACCCAAACAAAAAGAGCTAGGTCGAGCTGCTTACATCATGCTCAAGTACATCCCCTCATACTGAAGCTTCAATGGCTGACAAATGTACGCTTTTTTTATATTCAAAATATTCTTGAGATGCATTAAATTCAACATTCTGTATATTAAAAATTTTGTGTAATATTATAATAAAAAACACATAATATTTTTCCAATAATTATATAGTTTTTAAAAATTTTAAATATCAATTAAATTTTCACTCGCCCCTATTGTCTATAACTGCTCACAATTGAAAATCGAGATCTTCTACTACTTTACTTTCTCTCTAATCTCTTTGACTGCGGCGTACTAATTTACACATATTGTGCACCAAATTATTAAGTACTCATAAACTATCATGTATGCGATACTATGTAGTATTCTCGATTAATAAATAATCGCAACTTATACTATATAGGTTACTCATTACCTCTTAATTACCTAACAAAAATGAACCGCTATGTTTCAATCGTAAAGTTTGTCGCTACAATATTAGATGAGAATACTACGTACAATTACTATATGATACTCCAACAACACTGAATAATTACTCATATCGTGCTTGTTGAAGTAATAGTTAATATTGGTCCTGTGGCGCCAAAATTTTAGAATTTTAGAATTTTAGGGTTTTTGAAATTGTCAAAAATAAAAAAAATTCAAAGGATATTTAGAAAATATTTGAGCACCTTGAAAATCAAAATTTGAATACTCACTTTTGTTGAAAGTAGAGTCTCCACTTGATTTTTGAGAAAAACTAAAAAAAATAAAAATTGCTACTGATCTTGAAAACGTTAAACCAGAAAAAATAATTCGAAGGCTAAGGTACAAATCAAGGAAAAACAAAATTCTAAATCCTACAGTATATATTTTGTAATTAAAGTATGCATGGAGTACACCATATGCAATGATTCAAATAAGAAAAGAACCAATATATACTAAAACTCACTAAAACTAAATTATGCTAAAAATGGACATGAACATTGCTAACAATATTATCAAAATTCTAAACTAATTTAAACATACTTTCAAATGAAATAACCAAAACATTCACTAATTCTAATAGAAAACAATGAAACTTGATAATAAGCATTTTTTGTATATATAACAAAAGAACACCTAAAGATAAAGGGAAAAAGAAAATAAAGGAGAAGTTTACAAAAAAAATTAAGCTAAAATAAAAAGGTTAAAAAATGCTAGGAAACTAATAAAAAAATTTAACTATTTACATTTTATATTTTAAACGAAAAAAAATAAAATAAAATAAAAAAGAATTAAACTACTATAAAAAAAATTACACTTAAAGATTAAAACGAGCTTAGAAAACTTTTTGTGATTTTTTGAGTTTAACAAAAGAAAAGAAAAGAAAAATAAAATAAGTACTATGAAAATAAAATAAAACTAATATTAAAAGAAAAATAAAGATAAAACATTACATGAAAAATAAAATTAATAATAAAAAAACAAAATACAATGCTAATAAAGGAAATTACACTAATATTAAAGAAAAGAAAAGAAAAGAAAAAAAATGCTAATAAAGAAATATTAAACTAAAGCTAAAAGAAAAAAAAATAAAGAAAATAAATACTAATAAATGAATTTTAAACTAAAAGAATATTAAACTAATATTAAAAGAAAAGAAACAAAAGGAAAACGAAACATTACAAGAAAAATAAAGTTACATTAAAAGAAAAAGAAAAGAAAATTAAAATGTACTAATAAAGAAAATTAAACTAACATTAAAAGAAAATAGAAAGAAAATAGAATATTAGCATTAAATGGGTGTAATATTAACAATTACAATCATATATATATAAGCGCTTGGATTATAATAATGACGATATCGTTAGTCGTATTGTTAAATTATATTAGCACTATTTAATGTATTTTAGTGCAAGTGTGTAATGTATGAAACAAACCAGGTAAATAAACAAAAACTTGAATTCAAACAAGAATATAAGCAATGCAAGAATGGAATCAAAATGAAACAATTAAATTAGCCCGGTCACTCCAAAGAGGCAGAAAAATTGAGTTAGAAGGACCAAAGATCCAAGAAAAATACTTGGATCGCTAAAGAATCTTCGAGTCGGGAAATGGTGATGGGCAATTCGGTCCTCAAGCCATGATCTAAGTTAGGGTTTCGGAATCTCTGTACCTCAGAAGGGTTTCGGTGTCGGGGCTTGGACTCGCTCGGTGAATCGACAGAGCTTCCCTCTCTAAAATTCTTTCCTTCTCCATTGAAAAAGTACCAAGAGGTACGATATTTATAGAATTTTTCAACCAATAAAATGCTAGCACGTTTTGGGACACGTCAGCGTTTTTCAAGGCGGCAGTTGCCACTATGCAAGTTGACGGTCGCCAGGTTGGAGTTGGTGGTCGCTACTTCAAGAGAGTTTCTACAAGTTTCTTATGACGGTCGCCACTATGCCAGTTAGCGGTTGCCGGGTTGGAGTTGGCGGTCACCACAAAAAGTGAAAGCGTCCAAAAGATTCTATTGACGGTCGCCACAATAAACGTGGCGACCCCAAGTTTTCAACATGGCGGTTCAATGATAATTTTACTAGTTTGAAGGTTTTAATCATTGGGTTCAAATACCAAGTTTGGATCATTTTTTTAGAATCGTACTAAAGTACCATTCCAATTGCTTTCAATATTGGATTCACCTAAGATTAGACGGGGTCAAATTTGAGTGTGTACGTGCCCTATTTGGGATAATTGCTTAGTTACTTATTTTGTTTAGTTTGTTTTTGTTTTTAATGAATTTTTCTTTCATCATTTAGTCAAATTATTATATTTTTCGACTTCTCTCATTAACACGAGTCAGAAAAGTAAAATTTTTTTAATTAAAATCTTAAAAAGTTCATAAAAGACAAAAAAATATGCCTAAATAAATCAATAAACCAAATTTAATATTGCTTATTTTTATCTTTAGAGAACTATTTTAATCTTTTCATCAGATTTTTTTTATTTTTTTGGTATATCTCATCAGAATGATTCGAAAAAATAAAAAAAAATCAAAAAATGAAAAAAACTCAAAAAATATAAAAATTAAAAAAAAATTTGTAATTTTTTTTTAAACGCAAACTAAGCCATTATGGTGGTGTTTGGTAAAGCTAGTGTTACTAGATTTTAGCTTAATTGTCACTAATTTTAATTATAAGTTATAATTTATTCCAAATACTACAACTTCTACAAAAAAGTATAATTACTTTTTTTTAGTTATAAGTTATAATCTTTATGAAACATTCATAACTTCTATTACAAAATACAATTTATAAGTTACTAGTTTCAGTAATTTCAAACACTCCTTATATGTTTTAAAATTACTAAGTGTATATGTTTTTACCTAACTTGTACGATTTTTATTTAAAATCAAAAGCAAACGCAATAATATTTGAAACCTTCTAGGGTGAGATTTAGGGAGTTGTATTTCTTTTTAGGTTTCAAGTTTAGAACTTTTTAGATTCTATTGATTTTTTAGGACGAGTCCAAATAGAATTTTGTCTCAGCTTTAATTAAGTCTCTGCTAGATGGTGGCGATTACCAAAAACCTACTCCAATGACTAAATAATTAGTATCTTGTATGTCCAAGAGAAAAGGACATGTTTAAACAGAATGTTTACTATTAAATTTAGCAGAGTTTTTAAATAATTACTGTTGTGTACTTATGTTGACGAATAGGTCCCATTTATATAGAGGTATAAGACTGACCCTTTATAACGGCTAATAATGGGTGTAATCCCGCCATTAGTCTTACCCTATGGTTATTAAGTTAGACTCATGATTTTTAAAAAGTGGCGTATATCAGTAGACTTGTTTGGAGTTACTAAGATTAAACGAATCAGCATTAAAACTTCCTAACTTAACCAAATCATCCTCATTAATACCGTTTGCTCGACCACACAACCCTTGTTAATATTTTCTAGCTCAGCCACACCTTATGCCTTGAGCTCAGCTCGAAGCATAATATGTGTGAACTTAGCGCTATTCATCACGCGGTCATTGGTTGGGCCAACTTTGAATGTGTCAGGATCGTATATTAAAAATCATATTTTGTTATTATTTTTAGTATTTAATTTTATTCATTAATAATGTTATTTTTTATTTTTATGAGAATCTTAATGAGTAATGTATGCAATTTTATTATTTATTAATATTATGTATAGATGTATTTTATTCTACACAGTATTTAATCTAGTGTGTAGAGTTCGATTTATACACGGAAGACCAGATTATCGATTTTTGCATAATATAAATTTTTCATTTACGACTTAGATGGAATTGGACAAACCTTCGGTACAACTATAGCACACAATTTTAGTAGATATGTCTTGATTACGGAGAACAGATAATAGCGTCACCTATTGTTTCGACTCACTATGCTAGTACACTTCGTGTGTATTGAACAAGACCACGTTGTGATAATTAATTTATACTGGTTATATAAATTAATTTACATCCCATAATTATTATGAGTGCTTATACTTTTAATTCTGAAGTAATTAATTATTTACGTATATTTAATATTCGTTATTTTGATTTATTAAATGGTACGATCTTTTACGGGTCAATAATCCTAGTGAATTAGATAATAATATTAATTATATGGTGAATATTAATTATTGATAGAATTTGCGTTCCGAAAGATCGGGATTAACGATACCCTTTTAGGAAGCTTATAAGTTTTGACTGAGCAAAAATCTGCATGTGAACTTAATTATCTTGCAGCCAAATAAGTTAAGCGAAAGATCTTAAAGAATTTATTTTAAAAGTTGATTAAATAAATAATTGTCAATAATTTAATTTAATCGGTGGCTATCGAAAATTTTAATGTGTGAAGAATAAATAAGCATTTAAAATAAAAACTCATATATTCGATTTTGAGAATATTGTTGGAAGTATAATTATAATTCTTTAGTGAAATAAATTATAATTAATGTTTTTATAAAATTGCTTATGTAGTGAGGCGGGTTTTTATAATTACATTAGGAGTCCAAGTCATATTTATTTCACAAGTCCCTGTTGTAATTTATTTATATGCTATAATACAACTCTAACCACCATATATCGTTATATTCAATTAAAGTTTTCACATATTCCTACGGTGGCTAGATAAGGTTGTGAAGTTCACGTCAAGGTAGCCCACACTACAAACGCGTTCAAGCATTTAGGAATATAGCAGAAGGCTTTGATTTAGAGTTTCAACTTAAAGTCTACAACCGCGAACGATTTTAAATTAAAAGTTGTTGTTGCAACCGAAATTATTCCTACCAGATTTCGTAACTTATAACTTTAATATAATTTTGAAATTATATACTGGATTTTATTTTGATCGTTTGAGATCAAAAAGTTTTAATTTGAAACTGATTTTGACATTTGCTAGTTCAATTTTTTTTAAAACTCAAATCATATTCTTAATTAATAAGTCTTGACAGTTAGTCTCTAACAAAATGAGCTTCCATTCTAAAACCTCACTAACTTAAATTGCGGATCCAGACTATGCTCACCACCATTAAATTTTCAGTATCCATATTGTGAATATGTTGGCTCATAAAATACCATGTGTGGAGAGAGAGAGAGAGAGAGAGAGAGAGAGAGAGAGAGAGAGAGAGAGAGAGAGAGAGAGAGAGAGAGAGAGAG
>JAOTRH010100780.1:0-15928 GCA_034768845.1 Heliamphora exappendiculata
TAGGTCAAAACTCCTTTGAAACTTTCTGTTGTGTTTCATCCCTCAAGGGACACTTCTATCACATATTTTTGTGTAGCCCAAATCTCTTATTTTTAGTGATCTATTCCAAAAGTGGTCTACATAAACTTTGTATCTAATATATTTAAATACTTGCTGAAAAAACTCAGACCTTAAAGTCTCGGGATGATTCCCCAAAACCATTTCAAACCCTCTGTCCAAAATCGGCTTTGCTGTGTTTTGGCGGTTGACAGAACCTATTTTCCAAAATGGCCAAAAAGTCTAATTTGTTCCAAATAACTACCCTTAACTCTAAACATAAAACTAGTAGGAAACATATTGAACTAGAACATACTCAAACATGGGCTCATTTTGACTTGATATGATACCCTAAAATTGAGACCAACAGAGACTTTTCTGACCAATTTTGTGAGCAAGTGCTGAACTGTTTTCGTTTCCATCAAATTTTTCATCTAGTTGCCTTAGGTTTTGGCCTTGGTGTAAAATATAAAAGTTGTAGAAAATATTTTAATCTAAATTGTCACCAAAATTATAATCTAACTCCAAGTCTAAGTACCTTAAAATGCTGTGGTACGTTAAAATTTAATGATTGGGAGAGAGTAATAAATGGTTAAGTTAAATCCTTAAACAAGTGAAGGATTGGGCAAGTGCGTAGTACCCTTTAAACTTAAAAAGAAAGTAACTATGGCCTCTAAAATCAAGAAAACATTCAATGGTCATAATCATTTTAGTACTTCAAGTTCTAAGAGGGGTAGAACTCTGTGTTAATGGTTAAGTCATGTTCGCTTGCTAGGCATGGAAGTTTTGTTACCCGAGGAGCAAGCTTAGCTCATTGATAAAAGCTCAATTCGTATACATATAAGACAAGGTGAGAGTGCTTAGCCATTATGTTGAACATAAGTTTATGTAAATGATGCTTGAAAATACTTTGAAGCGCATGTTTTGAATTATGACCAGTTTAACGATCGCATAAACCTGTTATTTTCAAAAACCATGATGTCTTAATTCAAGTGTGCTATCTATGATATTTTGAGCTAGTATGATCTTATTATAAAAGTATTGTCAATGTTGTTCTGTTGCTCCAAAATGCCAAGTTACAAGGGTTTTTGGCACTTTATATCACGTTATGAGGGAGGTTACCCAACTATGGATTTTTTATTTGTCCCTTTAGGAGAGGTTTCCCGTTAAGCAGGGACTTTTGCCTTTAAGGCTTATGGACTGAGTCCCAGGTGTTAGCACATATCACTCGTGCTTGGTATAGAGTGACCCTAATTCCAACACATTGTTATCCCTGCATTGTGAATTGAGGTTACGGTACCGTCGAAACTTCCGGTTGTGAGGTTGACGATTACTTAGACATTGTTGGGGTTTCAGTATAGATTTGTGAAAGTGGTCATGCATGTTAAATTTGTGGCGGTTGAGTCAGGAACATGTTTCTGTTTGCAATACTGAAAAAGTTCTGTATAATCTGTGATATTTTCATGTTCAAGTAAATGCATCAATTTTTATATTTTCGTGAAAAATGTGATGAACTATTTTTAAAAAGAGTTTTTAGTTATCCTTAATCAAGTAATTGTCTTTTCTATTCATGATAATGCTAAGTACGCTCTCCTGTAATCTCTGTGGTTGCAGTTATCAGGAACGGCTAGGAGTTGGTCCACCACAAGCGTCGTCGAGTAATTTAGGTTTAGTTTTTTTTTGTTTAATTTTTAGTTTTGGCAGAGCTTCATGTATAAGACCCTAGAGGTTTTTGATATTTTAGAAGTAATGTATGCCCTTGGGATGGCGAATTCCTAGTGACTCATGTATAAGTCCTCTTTTGATATTAAGGTGTTGTGGTTGCTCAGAAGTTCTTGTTTAGTCACGTAATATCTTTATCCCTTGTCTTTCTCTTTGGCCGCCGGTCTACGACGGGATCACATCCCTTTGTACAGGTTTGGTGCCTTGCTAGAGCGGGGTGTTACACAACTCCTTTGGAGCAACAATGCCTATTGGGATGAATCTAATGGCCCAGATTTAATTGCCAAAAGAATGTCGATTTTGTAAAAATAAATCTAGGCCAGTGGTGGAATTGGATTCCATATGTCATCATCTGAAATATGCAAAGTAGTAGAGGATTTGGCCCCTTCATACAAGCATCTTCTCCATCAAGCCCAATTTGAAAACCCTACCTCACGCCGGATAAGATGGAGGATGAACGCGGACGATGGAGACGACGCAAAAGAACGGCGAATGGCGAAGGCAAACGATAAATGGCGGAGGATGGCAACTAGGGTGACTGGTTTTTGGTCTTGCTGAGGTAAAATCGTCTACAAAAACTTAATACACTCAGGTTGGATAACCAGTACTAGGGTGGGTGTGGTATTCGTATAAATTCCCTTTAGTGGGATTAGAAGTACATCTTGATTGTTAGTTCGACTCAAATTAAACAAACCAAACATGGATATAAGTAGCTCACCGAATTGGTAATTCAATTTGGTCCCATATAACAACTAACAAACGAGACCTTAAAAACTTAACATTGAGAAGAAATATAAGTAAATGCGTGAATGTCTAAAATCAATTAAGTTTGTTTTGTTTCGATTTTTTTAGTTCGACTTATTTCACCATCGAGATCAAACCGGTATTATAAAAATAGAAAATTGGTAAACAGTCCAATTTATAGGCCGTTTGTTATTTTTCATCAAACATAAGATTTTTTAAGAAGTAAGGTCCATCATCACAAAGTTTTAACATGCAAGGTCCTTTATTGATGCGTGTAAGATTTTTTGGAACAAAAATACTCTAGAACAAAAATAAATTTATCTGTATAAATAGATAAATAAACAAATTTATTCTTGACACATACAGATAAATTTATCTATATACATGATGTGTTTGATATGCAAACAAATAAATTTATCTGCGTCATGCCCCAAAATCCAGGGTCACGTAAAAAACCCATCGAACTACCATTTTGGGATACTACAATCCACTAAAACTGCCTGAGCCCAAACGCGTCAAAGATGGAAACGAAAATAAGATTTTATTTGCAAAACAAATAACAAAATATACTAGTTTGGATAAAAAAGGATTACCCCCAAACTTCTCCAACCAAAACATCCTTTTAAAAAAAAAATTAACTTTTAGTCAGAGCGGCTATCTGCTCGAGCACTCAGAGGCCCGCTCGAGCGGTGAGACGCCCGAGAGTTTTTCTAGTCAAAAACCAGAAAATCTACTCGAGTATGAAAACATCGCTAAAAATATGATCTCTGGACAGGGATTTGAATAAACAAATTTTAGGGATAAAACATTTATTTGATAAGGAAAAACACTCCTCGGACTTGAAATTGAAGCTTTGAAATCATAAAACCCCAATCCAGAACAATGAAACTACTATCAACCTAAGATTCCCCTCTCAAAACCAACATACTTTCCATACATGCAAAATAGATCACCTCAAGGCTTACAAAATAAGCTTTCAAGAACAGGAAATACATGTAACAGTACATGATTCCATAGCAAAATTGAAAACTACAAAAGAGTCTTCTGCCATCTCGGGCTCCATTAGATCATCTCTCATGATCACAGTCACCTGAAAAAGGTTTTCAAAATTCCACAACGTGAGCCAAAACCCAACAGGAGCAGACTATAATGAAGTAAAGCAGGATATGTAATCACGTAGTATAATGCAAAGAACCATGCATTTTTCTCAACTCCATCAACCTCAAAATGGTTTTTCATCCTCAAAACCACGCATTTCATACAATGCAAATAACGTTCAACAGTTAAAAAAACAGTAACAAAATGTTAATTTTCACTCGGTTCTGACGACCGACAATGATCCCTATGTACCGACTCTGTCGCACCTGAGACAGACGTAACAATACAGACTCTCACCCATTAGCATAGGTCAAGGACATGCAAAGAGCCGCTAGGTAATGACGAGTTCCATACGGAGTCACAACGACGCATGCCTCCCACTCGGGCAACCACTTCATTTACGGGAATTAATCTGAAGGAACGAAGCATCTACTTGTGCAAAATTTTTGCATTAATGCAAAATTTTTGCATTAATCTGAAGGAACGAAGCATCTACTTGTGCAAAATTTTCACCGAGGAGCAATGGCGGCCCACATACATACGTACTGTCATGACACATCTACAGAATTATTAAAAATAAACACGTTGCTCGACTACGAAAACATTCAAAACCAAACATTAATCATGTACAAAACGTCCAACGACTTTCTGCCACATCATGCATTTAACCATGGAGACCAAACAACATTTTCAAAAATGTTTCCACCGTTTCTACAAAAATGTTTAAAAACCAAGGCACAATCTCAAATGTGAGCCCCAAACCTCTAAACTTAGGTTTTTATAGCTTTACATAAATCCTTCCATTCTTAAACTACTTTTTTGAAAACAATGGACATGCACACGTCCACCGACTTGTAATTAACCATAACATATGCAAAACATGCATTTTTAAACAAACATGGTTTAAACACAAAATTCAACATTTATAGCATTTGAAAAAGTAGAAAATGCATATAATCGCATGTAGCACCCTTTAACAGCAAGATAGTCTAAGATCCTACCTCGATGAGTTAAAATTCCAAGCTTTGAACTCCAACGAAAAACGAACATCGACAAAACGAGATTCCGTTCAGATAAACGTGAAGCCCTCATCAAGGATAACAAGGATTCGCTATTCGATCGCCAAAAACTAAACTTGAGCCCACCAAAATGCTAGAGAGAAGGTAGAGGTTTAGAGTAGAGAGAGATGACAAGCTTGTAGAACAAGTTTTGGCTAAAAAATCAAGACATGAGCTATCTTTATAGATTTTTGCACCAAGCCATCCGCTCAAGTGAAGAGGGCTCTACTCGAGCGGTCACCCAACTACACAACTCTCTGCCACAAGCCTACTCGAGCGACCAGGCCACCGCTTGAGTGATCATCGCTGGGTGAAAACTTGATGGAAAGAAGCAGAACCAAACTCCCGCATGCATAACACATATAAGCATATGTTGTTCTAAAATGATGAAAGCAATAACCAACACATCAAATAAAAATTATGAAAATAAAATAAAATTGGGTCTCACAACTCCCCCCCCCTAAATGAATTTTACTCGTGAAATTCGCTACAAGGTCACCAAGTAAACAACTCTGGATATCTAGCACAAACATCGGCTTCAAGCTCCCATGTCCCTTTCTCGACTCCGTGATAAAGCCACAAATCTTTGACATAAGCAATAGTCCTCCCTCTCAACACTTGTTCCGTCGTATCTAAGATCTTTACCAGTCGTTCCTCAAAAGAAACATCCTCATCTACCCGAAACTCAGCCTAATCTAACACATGTGACGGGTCAGGCTTGTACTTTCAAAGTATGAAAACATGAAACACGTTGTGCACAGACGATAACTGAGGAGGTAAAGCCAGACGGTTTGGCACCTCCCCAATCCTTTCAAGGATCTCGAATGGCCCAATAAAACACAGTGATAGCTTCCGGCTACGACCAAATCTCATCAAACCTCGGCATGGCAAGACTTTCAGAAACACATGTTTCCCCACCTCAAACTCCAAAGGCCTTCTTCTCTGATCAGCGTAGTTCTTCTACAACTTTGGGCCGTTACTAAACGTTGGCAAATCATCGAGATCTTTCCCGTTATTTTCTGCACCAAGTTGGGTCCCAAAACTGCTATCTCTCCAACCTTGGTCTAACATACCAGAGATGTATACGGCCTACCATACAAAGCCTCAAAAGGTGCCATTCCAATTCTAGACTGATAACTATTGTTATACGTAATTTCTGCCAACGATAAGTGTTCTTCCCAAGAACCGCGAAAATCAAGTACATAAGCTCTCAGCATATCCTCTAAGATCTAGATAGTTCGCTCAAACTGACCATCTACCTGCGAATAAAAATCAGTCCTGAACATCAAGCTTGTTCCCAAGGCCATATGAAGACTCCTCCAAAAGCGCGATGTAAAGCGCGGGTCTCGATTGAAAACAATAAATACAGGCACTTCGTCTAACTGAACAATCTTACTAACGTACAATCTACTCAGCTTATCCACAGAATCCTTCACGAGAATGAGAAGAAAGTGTGCAGACTTCGTCAGCCTATTGACTACAACGCAAACAGCATCATGTCTTTTAGGCAATCTAGGAAGTCCCAATACAAAGTCCATCGCGATATTTTCCCACTTCTACTCTGATACTAGCAATAGCTGTAACAACCCTGCTGGTCTCTGATGCTCTGCCTTTACTTGCTGACAAGTAAGGCGTCGAGAAACAAACTGAATCATATCTCTCTTCATTCCCTTCCACCAGAACTGACGGCACAAATCATCATAATCTTAGTGCCTCCCGGGTGCTTTGTGAGACGAGAATGGTGGAAATCACGTAATACGTTGGCACGATATGACTCTGGCACAAACACTCTCCCTGCTAACCTTAAACTCTAATTTGGGATCACAACCCATTCCGTGGTGTCCTTTCCACTAGCAATACGATCTCGTAACATTTGAGCCTCTTGATCTATCTACTGAGCCTCCAGCACACAAGCAATCAACATAGGTCGTGAAACTACTAAAAATAATGTCGCACCCTTCCCTATCTCCCCGAGACATATATCAAACTCGCCAACCTCTCCAAGCATATCCCATTCTCGTACGATAATGAAAGCAAACGAACCATGAGATCTCCTGCTAAGAGCGTCGGTCACAACATTGGCCTTCCCCGGATGGTACTACAATTCAAAGTTATAGTCCTCTAAGAACTCCATCCATCGTCGCTGGCTTAGGTTCAGATCTTTATATGAAAATAGGTATTTCAAGCTCTTGTGATCCGAAAGAGCTTCAAAATACTCATCATAAAGATAATGCTGCCATGCCTTCAGGGCAAAGACCACGGCTGTAAACTCCAAATCATGTGTCGGATAATTCTTCTCGTGATTCTTCAACTGTCGTGATCTGTAAGCCACAACTTTTTCTTCAGACATCAAAACACAACCCAAACCATCATGTAACACATCATAATACACAGTGTAACCAAAATCTCGTTCTGGAATAACTAACACTGGTGCACTAGCCAACCTCTTCTTTAACTCCTAAAATGCCACTTCACAGGGCTCACTCCAAACGAACATGACTCCTTTTTGTGTAAGATGCGTCATCAGTGTGACAAGTCTAAAAAAGTCTTTCACAAATCGTCGGTAGTAGCCTGCCAAACCCAAAAAGCTACAAATCTTAAATACATTTTTTAGTCATTCCCAATCTATAACTGTGTCAGTCTTCGAAAAATCCACCGAGACTCCACCCCTCGATACCACATGTCCAAGAAATCTTACCTTGAACACCTAAAATTCACATTTTTCAAACTTCGCATACAGACGAGCTCTCTCAAAAGCTGTAGAACAATACATAGGTGTTCTTCATGCATCTCTCTCATAAGTGAGTAGATAAGAATATCATCCATGAACACAACCACAAAACTATCTAGATACAGATGAAAGATACGGTTCATTAAGTCTATGAATGTTGCAGGAGCATTCGTTAAATCGAACGGCATAACCAAGAACTTGTAGTGACCATAACGAGTCCGAAATGCGGTCTTCGCTATTTTCTCATCCTTAATCCTCAACTGATGATACTCTGACCTCAAATCAATCTTCGAAAAGCAACTGGAACCCTTTAATTGGTCAAATAAGTCGTCAATTCTCGGCATAGGATACTTATTTTTCACTATTACTTGATTCAACTTCCGGTAGTCAATACACAACCTCAAGGACCTATCTTTCTTTTTAGCAAAAAGAGCTAGAGCTCCCCACGACGACGTACTTAGACCTATAAATCCCTTCTCAAGCAACTTCTGAAGCTGTACCTTGAGCTCTCGTAACTTAGCCGGTGTAAAATGGTAAGATGGCATCAAAATAGGAGCATCTCTCGGAACAAGATCAATAAAAAATTCTACCTCATGACTTGGTGGTAACTCAAATAGATCATCAAGAAAGACATCTGGGTAGTCACAGACCACAAGAGGAAACTCCCCTCGAACCCCTACCGCCTCATCCAACATGAGAGCAGAAAAGAGGAAACCTAGGTTCCCTCAGTTCCAAATAACACCGAGCATGGACACCAAACCCTCGTCCTGATCGCCCACGAAACAAAAGCAGTCACCCCCAGACGTACAAATCGATAACCTCTGTCGATCACAATCGATAAAGACACGATAGATGGTCATCCAGTCCATCCCTAGGATGATATCAAATATTGTCATGTCTAAAATCAAAAAATCAAACTATAAATGGCGACCGACGACCTCCATCTCACAAGATCTACAAACCCGACCCAACACCCCATTCTCACCGATAGGGGTCTCTACACACAACGTACTACCCAACAAATTTGTTACCAACCCCAAAGAAGATGCAAAAGCAGATGAAATAAAGGAATGCGATGCTCCTGTGTCGATAAGAACACTAGCCCATGATCTATACACTAAGAGAGTACCTCTAATCACTGATGTAGTAGCTGCAGCGTCAGACACGACCAATGCCTTAGAAGAACTGGGATCAGTAGCAGCATATACTTTTCTTTATGATGCCCTAGTCTGTCCACCGTAACCCTGAACTGTCGATTGTCACACTGACTGTACTGAAGCACCCCCATCTGCAATCCTAGACGTTTGAGCCACAGGTTGCTGATAAGTTTATCGTCAATGTGTGAGCAGAACAACTGGTGCACCTGCCGTACTCTATATACTCCCTCCTAGAGGACAGTTCCTATGAATGTGCCTTGACTGGCCACATCCATAACAAATCGGCGGCTCTATCCCTTGTAATTGAACATGTGAGACCCTGTTTCGTTTCAATTTTGAGTTATATATATGTTTGAAGAGCATTTTTGCATTTTTTCTTTAGCATGTTTATATGTTTATATCCATAACAAATCGGTGGCTCTCTCCCTTGTATTTCATGTTTTTATGCTTCGGAGGTATGAGCCTTACCCTTCACATGTGTTAGATTGGGCCGAGCTACATGTTGATGGGGATGTCACATATGAGGAGCGCCCGGTGAAGATTCAGGATACAAAGGAGCAAGTGTTGAGAGGGAGAACAATTGCTTATGTTAAGGTTCTATGGCTTCACCACGGAGTTGAAGAAGCAACGTGGGAGCTTGAGTCCCTGGTTCGTGCTAGATATTTGGAGTTGTTTACCTCGTGATTTTGTAGTAAATTTTGGGGGTAAAATTCCTTAAGGGGGGAGAGTTATGAGACCGTGTTCCGTTTCAATTTTGAGTTATATATATGTTTGACGCGCGTTTTGGCAATTTTGTTTTAGCATGTTTATAAGTGTTTTGATGCATGATTGATTTTAAATATGCATGCAGGGTTGGTTCCCGGGGTTATTGTGAGTTACGATGCGAATTTCAAAAATTTTAAAAAAAATATTTTGGAGGTCTATAAATATCTGGAGTTAAATATTTTGAAAAGATATTTTCAAAACTTACTCGCTAAGTTTCCTCCTTTTTCTGTCTACCTTCTCTCTAACTTCTCGGGGGCCCGGGGCTTTGTTTTTGGCGATCCAACTGCTGATTCTTGTTAATGGCACGGTAGTCTATGCATTCATCCGGATGGAATTTTATTCCGACAAAATTTGGTTTTATACATCGATCGAGATGTCGAGTTTTTAACTCACCGAGGTAGGATCCTAGACTCTATTGTCTTAAAGGGATACTATGTGTAATCATAAGCATTTTTACCATCTTGAAATACATGAAGAGTTTGTTTATGTTTTGAAAAGTCAAGTTTGGGTTCAAAATCGTTTTTGATTAGAGGAAACGGGTTTTTTTGAAGAAAAAGGTTATTGTTTAAGTGTTTTATTTTGGTTTCCTTTGAGGATACAGGCTTGTGTAAGTCTGTGGATTTCAAAAATATGTGAGTTGGTGGTTTGATTCGAGTTTAGATCAATTTTGGCTTCAAATTTCAGCAAAAATATATGTTTTTGGCGTTAGACCGCTTGAGGGAACCGCTCACCTGGTCCAGAGGGCGGTCTTGGGATGCTCTCACAATGCTGACCACTAGACAGACCACTCGAGTTGTCATGCCCCAAACACCAAGGTCACGTGAAAGCCCACCAAAACACCCATTTAAAAAAAATAAGTTTTAGAGTTGGAAATCAAAATACAATAGTTGGATAAAAGATTTTCCAAGTTTACCTCTCATAAACGATAAACATGCATTTTCATACATGAATAAGTATATCGCCCAAAGGCGTACAAAACCAGCCTTCACAGGTATCACATGTAAAAGTACACGTCTTCAAAAGGGAAAACTACAGCAAGTCTTCCTTCACCTCTGCGACTAGATTAACTCCACGTGCTCACTTGAAAAATATTTTACAACAAAAAATCCCACACCATGAGCCGAAACCTAATAGAAAATAGACTGTAAAGTTATAATACGTGTCATGCAATCATATGGTAGGAGCTAACTCGACCACAAAAGCTAAATAGATTTTTCTCTAAAAAATCACAAGTTTTCCATCTTGAAAACTTCACATTTTCCTTCCTTGAAACCATGCATATAATCCTGACAGATATCATGCCACAGTTAAGGGAAAGCAGTAAAACATAACATTCTTCACCCGGGGATACACAGTCGATGAGACACAATAAAATGCAATGCTATGTACCGACTCTGCCACACCGACAAAGGCCACAACTATAGACTCTCGTCCATTACCCTAGACCCACAGGCTTAGTAATGACAAGTTCTATACGGAGTTACGACAACGACGCCATTAACGGAGGCAATCGAACCACTCAATTTACAGGATTTGAGCCCAAAGATACAGAGCACCTACTGCTTAATTTACAGGACCTGAGCTCGATGGTACAAAGCACCCACACACACTCAATTTATGGGGACTAACCCGAAGGTACAGAGCACCTATGTTGCGCACGTTTCTGGACTTACACCGAGGAGTAATGGAAGCCCAACTCAACAATACCCACTGTCACGGTACATCTATGAAAAATATTTTAAAACCAACCCATAAAACAGATATACAACACATGTATATACCAGGGATCCAATCCATGAACCATAGAGATCAAACAAAATATGTAAAAACATATATCACCAAAACATTTTAGAAGGTGAGCCTCAACCCCAAGGGTTAGCTCCAAACCTCTAGTAAACACATTTTTCCCAAAAGTTTTCGTAAAAACTCCTTTTTCAAACCATCCTTTTGAAAATCAATCACCACAACGCGAGATCTCAAGATCCATCGCTTTAAAAACCAACTGAGGGAAGTGAGGGAAGCCAAAATTCAACCACCGAAACTACCAAAATAACACCAACAGCCCACACAGGACCCTAGTAGACTGGCCCAAGCCCCCAGTCGACTGAAAAACTCTCTGAAAAAGATAACCCAAACAGAAGGAATTTTAGTCGACTGACCTCCCAAGTCCAGTCGACTAGACTCACCAAATGGTGATCTAGTTGACTGAACCTATAGCTTCAGTCGACTGAATCAACCCAGAAAAATGATTTTGAGCTACGGTTTTGTTTTCAAACCTCAAATTAAACCTCCAAACACCCTCAGATATCAACACGCCCAAGCCTCACACCAAAACCTCGAAAAGAAACCCTCAAAACACACTTTCGTCCACCAAAAACGTCAAAAAATAGTCTTAATAAAAAAAACTAGATCTAAAACATAAATCACCTTTCATATGTTTTTAAACGGTAGAAACACGTAGGATTACACGTAGTACCCTCTAAAAGTTATACAGTCTAGGATCCTATGTTGGTGAGTTAAAAACTTGACACCTCAATCCACATGCAAAATCGAGTTTCACCAGAATGGAGTTTCGTCTGGATGAAAGCGTAGACCATGATGCCAATAAGAAGGATCAGCAGTTAGTTTATCAAAAATCAAGCCCCGGGCCCTTGAGAAGTTAGAGAGATGGTAGAGAGAAAATTGAAGGAAACTTAGGAGTTAAGTTTTGAAAATATCCTTTTGAAAATATTTAACTCCACATATTTATAGGCCTTCAAAATATCTTTTTTTTTGAATTTTTTAAATTCGCACAGCAACTCCCTACAACCCCAGGAACCAGCCCCGCATGCTTATTTAAATGTAAACATGTATCAAAACAAATAAATCATACATCGAACAAAATATATGCGAAATCACATCAAATATATATAAGTCTCAAAAAGAGACAGGTCCGGGTCTGACACGAGTGGTCTAGCCCGCGGTCTATTTTTTACTGGTTAAAAAATTTATTTTTAAAATTGATATATCCCCCTCATCCGGACTCGGAATGGGGTCATTTTTTGTGCCCAAATTGAAGCTCCGAAAGTCTTCTTTCCAATGGAACCACTCTCACAATAAAATTCATTTTGTAAAAAAAGTTATGACCAAAATAGTGAGGGTATGTCAAACTTTCTTAACCGTTTTCCATCCATTTTTGGCCAAATGTTATATTTTATGTGTAAACCTTGTTTGTTTGGGGTAAAAAGCATATTTTGTGCTTTTCTTGGTTTATTACACGATATAACTTGTGGATGTTCATAGTTTTCAAAAGGTGATTTTGAAAACGGAGGGTTTGGAGGTTTGGAGCTAATCCTTGGGGTTGAGTCTCAACTTTTAAAATGTTTTGTTGAGAGTATGTTCTTACATGCTAGTAGATCTCCATGTGGATGGATTGGATCTATTTTTATACATGTGAATATATAACTATTTTATGGGTTTTGCATAGTTAAGCTATGACTGGTTTTGAAATGTTTTCCATAGATGTACCGTGATAGTGGATGTGTTGAGTTGGGCTTCTATTGCTCCTTGGTGGAAGTCTAAAAATGTGCGTAGAGTAGGTTCTCTACGGTCCTTCGGGTTAATCCCCGTAAACGTGATTTGGATGCTTTTTCCATCGATCGTGGAAATTCGTAAAGAGTCGGTTGCCTCCGTGAATGGCATCGATAGCCTCCGTGAATGGCGTCGTTGTTGTAACTCCGTATAGAACTTGTCATTACCTAATAGGCCTTAAGTAGTTTAGGACTAGGGTAATGGGCATGAGTTTATAGTTTTTGCCTTTGTCCGTGTGTGTGGCAGAGTCGGTACATAAAATTTTATTTTATCTCTTTCTCCTTGGCTGTGTGGCCCGAGTGGAGCATACTATTTTATTACTGTTTTCCCTTAATTGTGACATGATATCTGCATTGATGATATGCATGGTTTTAAGGACGAAAAACTTCTGGTTTTTAAGAGGAAAACCTTTTGGATCTTGTGGTTGAGTCTTTATACTTATGATTGTATATCATGCTTTACAACTTTATAGTCTATTCCTATTGGGTTTCGGCTCACGGTGGTGGGATTTTGTACAAACCATTTTTAGGTGAATCTTAGGAGTTGACTTAGATGCCCGTGGAGATGGAAGACTTGCTGTAGTTTTCTCTGTTTTCGAGACATGTAGTTTTACATGCGATGCCTATTTCTGAAGGCGAGTTTTATATGCCTTGAGGCGATATACTTATACATGTATGGAACTGTATGCTTATTGTTTATGAGAGATGAACCTTGGGTACTCTTTTATCCAAATGTTGTATATTTTGAGTCGATGATTTTTCAACTACAAATTTTATTTTCTTAAATAGTGTTTTGGTGGGCTTTCACGTGACCCTGGTGTTTGGGGCGTGACAGAACGAGCGCTAAACCCTAAAATTTTCTCTTTGGTGAGCACTTCGATGCACGATGCCCTAGCTATCTGCATCGATAAAAAATGAGCTCTTTCTGCTCTGGCCTTCCCATTGAAGCCACTGAGGGGGTTAGTGCAAAAAACTGCTACTGATATGATCTTGCTGGATAAGAACTTGGACCATACGACCTCTGGCGCTTGTTCCTTCACCACTGAAATTGCGCACCTCCTCCGTTCTACTAGTTTTTACTCTCTCTAGCCTTGCGTGTCTCATTCCGGGTATTTTTCACAGTAATGAATGTTTCTACCAATTTTGTAAAGACGCAAATCTTAAATGCCGCCACTAAATCTCGAATCGTGGGCCTCAAATCCCTTTCAAATATATTTGTACGCAACTCATCTGTAGCCACAATTTCTCGTGCAAACCGAGATAAGCGGGTAAACTCTACCTCGTATTGAACCACAGCCATTACCCCCTGGGTAAGAGAAAGGAACTCCTCCCGATAAATATCTATCGAGGACTCGAGAAAGTACTTCTTTACAAATACCTTTGTAAAAGCATCACATATGCCTCCCACTGTAGTCCTGGCAAACTTCCACCACTCATAGGCATCCCCTCTCAACTGGAATGTAGCGAATGCAACTCTAAGATCATCCTCAACTATCTATAGTGTATCCAGAATCCTTATCACAAGTTCCAACCATTTTGTGGCCACCATGGGATTGGGATCCCCGACATAGGTAAGAGAATCAAGACATCAAAACTCTTGCATCACAACAGTCGCCCTCAGCTTGGGTGCTCTCTCTCTCTCTCCCCCTAGTAGCCTTGGCTAGTTGACGGATGGAGCCTACCATCTCACATAGGAAGCCTACCTGATCTACTGGTCCTTGGGGAGCATTAACATCTCCAGCATCAGGGATTAGCACATTCCCTTGGCCTAAACCATGTTCACAGCCTCGACCACGGCCACGTCCTCTTCGTGCAGACATAACAACATAACGATATAAGCTTTCATTCATCATGTTATCATGAACATAAGACACATAATCATGCTGACACAGTCATAAACGATCATGCCAACACATCACACATATCGAGAAAAACTAATAAGAGTAACACGTCAATTTGGGTATCCTACTTAGATATCTTGTCAGAAAACACGTCGAATAAACACATTTCTAACTTGGCTTCCAAGTTTGTCAATCTAAATGCCTAGAGGTAAGACTAATCAATCCTAAGATCCAACTCCCATGCTCACATATACACAACATTCTCATGCTTAATAAGCTATCATGCTCATGTTATCAAAACATCTAAACACATGCAATCAAGCACACACAATTACTCTCACGGGTGATGCAACCTCTCCCATGACTCTTAGGTATTCGAACACAGAGCTCTGATACCAAGTTGTCACGCCCCAAAACCCAGGGTCACGTAAAAAGCCCATCGAACCACCATTTTGGGATACCACGGTCCACCAAAATCGCCTGAGCCCAAACGGGTCAAAGATGAAAACGAAAATAAGATTTTATTTGCAAAATAAATACCAAAATATACTATTTGGGATAAAAATGGGTTACCCCAAAACTTCTCCAACCAAAACTTCCTTTTGAAAATAAAACTAACTTTTAGTCATAACAGTTGTCCGCTCGAGCGGTGAGATGCCTAAGAGTTTTTCTAGTTAGAAACTAGAAAATCTTCTCGAGTCTCGTAAACATGGCTAAAAACATAAGCTTTGGACAGGGATTTGAATAAACAAATTTTAGGGATAAAACATTTATTTGATAAGGAAAACACTCCTTCGACTTGAGATTGAAGCTTTTGAAGCATAAAACCGCAAACCAGAACAATGAAACTACTATCAACCCAAGGTTCCTCTCTCAGAACAAACATACTTTCTATACATGCAGAATAGATCGCCTATAGACTTACAAAACAAGATTCTAAGGACATGCAATACATATAACAGTACATAATTGTTATGGTTGGTATACTGAAAACTATGTTTTTAGTATTTAATTTTATTTTTAGTAAAATTATTTATCTATTTTATGAGAATTTTTATAAACAATGTATGTATATCATTTCTTTAATATTATGCATAGATATTCGATATTCTGTACAGTATTTAATCTGGTGTGTAGAGTATGGCTTGCACACAGAAGATCAGATTTTAGGTTCTTGCAGAATATAAGTTTTATGTTCACAGTTTAG
>JAOTRH010100801.1:0-15928 GCA_034768845.1 Heliamphora exappendiculata
ATTTTTTTTAAAATATCATAATTTTTATTATATAAATTTATATTTTTTAAATTATATTTTAAAAATATACTCATCAAAATCTATCAAATAAGAACTATGCTGAATATAAAATTATGTAAAAATAAATTTTAAAAAATTATAGTAACTAGCAAAATTTTTTATTTTTTAACTTAAAATCACTTGGTACATTTTATGAATAAACTTTTAAATTTTTAGTTTTAAAGTAATTTTAACAAAAAATGTGACTTGAAGTCAAATTGCCCAACGTGGGAAGTGGATGAGATCCATTGCCAATTTTTAATTACTTAACAAAATTAAACCAATATTATTTTTATTTAAAATATTTTTGTTATATCATTAAACAGAAAGAATGCATAAATAATACCACAAAACTTCAAAATTAAGAAATAAAAGTACTCGTGTTTGTCAATGAATGTCAGTTATTCCGCACAAAAGGAAGGGCTTTTGGGTCCTTTCACAGATAGGGATTGGATGTGAGGTTTTGAGGGTGAAATAAATGCCATCCCACATAATGACTTAGGCCTAAAAAAACGGCATTTGTGAATTTGTATGAGCCTCACAATTAAACCATTTTTTTTTTTTGGAGATTAGGTCCTGCTGTGATTTAGTTATATTAGGGTAGATTCCGAGTTTAAAATTATTTTATTTAAAATTTTAAATTTTAATTAAAATTATTTATTATGTTAAATTTATCGGGTAGTTAATTTCTGTAAAAAGTTAGGTGAATCGACAATCGTTATCATCTGATCGTAGTATATTTATTTTTTAAAAAAATTAATTAATTAATAATATTTTAATAATAAATTATCAAACAAATATAGCCGCATTATATAACAAACAATGTTTGATTAACTTAATTTCTTACAAAAATTGCTTACTCGATGAATTCAATACAATAAACAATTTTAATTAAATTTTGAAATCTCAATTAAAATGAATTTAGAATCACAACTCACAACTAGGTCACAGCTGAATCCCAATCCCCATTTTTGGTGCATGGCTAAGGAGCCAATATTCTCATTATTAAGGGTAGCTATTAATATGCATTTATAGACATTGAGGACTTGTGAGATATTACCATCTGTCATTTATTTTTTTACATATTTTTTTGCAGATACTTTAGACTTGTTTGATAATTCGAACTTGATTAGATTAAATTAGTAGTGATAGAAAATTAGTAATGAAGTAAATTTAATTTTTTTGTGTTTGAATTGAGTGAGATTAAATAACGGACTAGATAATGATTTACCATTGTATTAAGTTAATTTATTTTAAAATTAACATAAATAAATTAATAAGTTAAAATTTATGTTATTGTTAAGTTTTTTGTTATTTATTTTAATATTTTAATATTTTAATATTTTTTATTATTTTTTAAAAATTTTAAATTCACTCTTTAATTCAATCATTCCTAATCCCAACCTCCCCTCTCACTAATTATTCTCCATTTGGCGGACTAAAAGTCTGAATTAGTTCTCCCATACTATTAGTCAAGAGCCTTAACAAACGCAGTATTAAACTATATTCCAAATTAATAATTCGAACGAATTATTAATCCGCCAAAATAAACATGACCTTTATTATTTTTTACATATTTCTCCTTGGGTGTGTCTTATTTTAAGTTAACTTAGGTCTCATTTGAAATAATTATTTTTTTATTTTTTTATTTTGTTTTGTTTATTTTTATTTTTAATATAAAAATTATTATTTAGTTTGGTTGTTATACATTTCGACCCCTCTTATCAAAATAGTTAGAAAAGTATAATTTTTATCAAAATATGAAAAAAATAAAAAAATAAAAAAAGACAAAAATAAGCCAATAATCCAATTTTAATATTCCTTATTTTTATGTTTTGTGAACTTTTATCATCTTTTTGTTCATCCCATCAAAATGATTTAAAAAATAAAAAAAATCAAAAGATAAAAAAAAGGCTCATAAGAGACAAAAGATAAGCAAAATCTCTAAAATTTAACCCAAATAGGGCCTTATTTAATTGTTTTTTCCGGATTCATCTACACTAAAAAATCTAGAAAGTT
Source organism: Heliamphora exappendiculata (assembly GCA_034768845.1). Classification (NCBI taxonomy): domain Eukaryota; kingdom Viridiplantae; phylum Streptophyta; class Magnoliopsida; order Ericales; family Sarraceniaceae; genus Heliamphora; species Heliamphora exappendiculata. The sequence goes on from JAOTRH010100801.1 coordinate 2,059, forward strand.
TTAAAAAATAAAACTAATTTTGAAGAAAATAATAATCACTTGATTATCTAGAATAGTGGCTTATTTACTTATTTTATTTTATTTATTTTTATTTTTAGTAAAAAAATTTATTATTTAATTAAACTATTATATTTTTCATATTAATCTCATCAAGGTGAATACAAAAATAAATAAAAATAAATAAAAACTCTTAAAAGGCAAAGGTAAGTTAAAATAAATCAATTATAATAAGTCAAGTTTTACATTGCTTATTTTATCTTTAATAATTTCATCATTTTTTAACTTTTTCAATTTCTTTTATCTAAAAATTGCAAAAAATAAAAATTCTTAACGAAAAGATAAAATAGTTAAGAAAAGACAACAAAAAAATTCCCAACTAGGGCCATTAAATATCCCCAAAAAAATGTTAAATCCAAATAAGCTATTTCAAAAGGGGTTCGGCTTCATTTGGCCGGGAAGCCACTTAAAAACTAACTCTTTTTTTTTTCAAAAAAACTAAAAAGCTAAAAGTCTCGTGGGTCTCATTCTCAGAAGTCTTTTACATTTTCTTGCAAGAATTTTCAATATAAAAACTCAAAATTGACTCATAAATACTACATTTAAATTTTAATACTCATTAATAAAGGGCAAAATTTATCTTTGAAAGCTAAAATAAGCCAAAAAGTTTCTCTTACCTAAAGAAACTTTTTCCTAAATGCATTGAAATAGCCAGCCTTTTAAGTTCCTAATTAAACCAAAAATACTGCAGGTGCAATTTTCTTAAATTCGTATAATGCAGAGTGAATAAATGATAAAGTAGTTAATTGATAGACTTAGAACCGAAAGCTCGTGTCAATTCAATTTGAAAAGGAACTAAGTTATCGTGAACTCTTGCAAAACATTTCGTAAAATAATTTATTTTATTTTATTTATAAAAAAAATCGTTTGCGATTCACAAAATCCTCGAGTTTAATGAAAATCTTTAAAATAGGGTTTGATATATTTGGATTATCCAAACACGCGGCCAACTTATTGAAGATACAATAAATAGAAGAATGGCTAAATTTCGGGTACCAAATTTAAATGTCATTGAACTTGTCATGAATGCTTTAGTATAATGAGAGCGCGGGACCCACCTTTGGTGTCTTATTTCTTTTACATTGTCATAGCAAGGGTCCAATTGGCAATAAGTATAATTTTTTTTTTTTGGTAAATTACATTTATATTTTTTTTTGTATTTAAAAGTAATAGTATTGATATTTTTTTTATTTTTTAAAATATTACTTACACCTTTTATATTTTTATTTTTGTAATACTTAAATTCAAAAGTTAACTTCCGTTAATTTTTGGATGGAAAACACTTTTGAAACAGTGTTTTTATTTTTTTATTTTTTTTGTTTAATTACAAAATTTTATTTAAAAATTTTTAATTAAAAAATAAAAAATTACTAAATAAAAAAATAAGTAAGATAAAGTTTTTAATTTATTAATTATTTTTAATTTTCAGTTTTTAATTTTGATAAAAAATATTAATTTTGATAAGTTTTTTTTTATCAAAATTAAAAGCTTAAAAATAAAAATAAATTAATAAATTAAAGTTTATGTTTTTATTTTAATTATTTTTGTATCTAGTAATTTTTATTTTTTAATTAACATTTTTTAAATAAAATTTTGTAATTAAACAAAAAAATTAAAAAATACTATTTCAACAGTATTTTCTGTCCAAAAATTAACGAAAAATTAACTTTTGAACGTATGTGTTACAAAAATAAAAATTTAGGGGTGTAAGAGATATTTTAGAAAATAGAGGGGGTGTCAGTGTTATTAACCTTAAATACAAGAGGTGTAAATGTAATTTATTCTTTTTTTTTTGTTTTTTTGTGTTTTTAGAAAAAAATATTAAATTTTAGTTGAAAGTTAGTTGTTTGGATAAAAAATTATTTTTTTATTTTTTGTTTAAATTAGATAATTTTGTCTTTCTATATATTTGATATTAATAATTATATATAATTAATAGTGATAGTAAATAAGTTATGAATAAAGAGTATTATTGCATTTTAAAAGTTATTGAAATTTGAATAGAATATTTAAGAGTTAGTGTTTTGATTTGATTTATTTTTTAATTTTTATTTTTTTGTATTTTTGCCAAACAAATTATGTTACTTTTTTTTTTTGTATTTTTAGCAACAAAAAAAAACCAAAAATTTAGATTTGCCAAACCACCCTAAGACACAAATTTGATACCTAAATTTATTCACAATTTAATTTGTGAATAAATTTATACAAATGTCACAACTTAGTTTGTTGGTTTAACATCAAAATAAGTAGAGTAAATTAGGGTACTTCTCATAAATTTATTGAAAAGACTGACTATTCTCTTAAAGTTTTTAAAATTATATTATTTTTTCAAGATTGTCCGATTTACATTGTCAACCGGAATCACTAATTTACTTTTTTAAGGTAAATGAGATTATGAAATGTTTCAAAAATTGTTGGGAATTTAAGGGCTTAGGGTAGATTTATTTCAATAATTGAATTTATTTATTTTATTATTATTAGTTTATATATTATTCGTATAAAAAAATAAATTCATTGAATATTATCAAGTATCTCAACAAATTATATTTTATCTCTAAAACCTAAACGATAAATGAACATCATTATTTTTAAGACAAAATGTAATTTAATCATGTATATATGAATATTTTGATTAATTTAATTTTTAGTATAAATAATCGACGACACGATAGCAATAGTAAATAAAACATGTAATTTGAAATGGTTTTATCAATATTTTGATTATTTTCTATTATTTAATTAAGAACAATGTAGAAAAAAAAAGATGGACAATATATGAATTAATAATATAATAATTACTTAAATTAGCAAAGTTTGTTATATTTTTTAGGAGATTTCAATCAAATGTCCAAAAAAATAAGTTTTAACGCGTAAGATTCATAAATAAAAATTTTAATGCGTAAGTTTTAATTGCGTGTTTTCTCCCAAAAAGTTCAATTACGTGATTTCTCCTAAATATACCATGCAAACTGATAAACGTAACTGTTTTTATAACAATCAGATAAATTTATTTGTTTGATATTCATATGTTTAAGACAGATTAATTTATCTGTTTGTATATCAACACAGATAATATAAACAGATAAATTTATCTGTACTCTTCATACGTACTTTCAATAACACAGATAGATTTATCTATGTCTTTTTACACGTGATTTTAATAAAAGATAAATAAATTTATATGTATTCTTTATATGTACTTCAATAAGACAACATAAATTTAATCTGAATTCTTTACACGTGTTTTTAATAAAGATAAATAAATTTATTTGTATTTTTTACACATATTTTGAAAAAGTACAGATAAATTTATCTATTTTATGATATTTTTTGTTTCAAAAAGATCTTGCGCATTAAAATTTTTATGAGGATGGACCTTACTAGTTAAAAAAATTTATACTGAATGAAAAATAATTAACGGCCAGTTAGACTGTTTAATTAAGCAGAGGTGTTTTATAATTATTTTATGTAGTATTTTTATTTAATAATATATCAAAAAATACTCTAAATAAAATAATATTAGCTCATTGTTGTTAGATAAATAAAAAATAAAAATATTTTACTTAATATATATTAAATATTTTTATTTATTAAAAATATTACAAAACACCTCTGCATAATATTCCAAGAAAACATTCCAATTTTGAGACACAACAATGTGATCATGCCCCCATGAGCCCAATAATTTATCCTGGTTTTGAATTAGACAGTTAGGCCAAGCAACCATAAAAAGGCCGTGCAATAAATAAAGGACCACACTGAGTTTTTGGTCTTCTTTCATACCATCTGCTGGTTTAAATTGTAATTATAGCGACAAGAAAGGGCAATCAACTAATGGCTCCCCTATAAATATCCCTAACCTGACCATTATCGCTTCTCTGTTTTCTCTCTCTCTCTCTCTCTCTCTCCTCTTCTCCGCCGGGAACCACATGCGCCGCCGCCTTGAACCACTGCTTAGAGGCCAGAGCCCTTCCTGATCTAATTTATTTGGGCTATATGTCTTCATCTGTATTTATTGTCGATTTCCATCCCTTTCTTTTTTTTTTTCCTTCTCTTTTTCCAATAATTTTCAAAACAAAATCTCGCATTTTACCCTTTTACTCCTCAACATTTTCACTTTTTACCCTCGTCAAATGATCTGATAAATCAGGAAATATTTAGATTTGGTGGTTCTGAGTTTTCTAACGCACGATTTGATCTTTGGGGAGCTGACGTGGCAAGCGCAAACGAGGCATGAGCACGACGACGACGATGATGAGCAATCACCACCGTCGATTCGTAACGCCTACTCTGGGTGTGGGCCCCTCGAATAAGCGAAAAGAGAGAGAGGGTTTTGACGTCTTGAAACCGCCAACAAACAAGCTAGCCAGGCCGGTTATTCCCAGACCCGTTTTGGCCTCGCGGTTTCCGAAGACCCACGAACCGGGGTCGAACAACCGGCTTCTAGCCGGGTACTTGGCGCACGAGTTCCTGACCAAGGGCACGCTTTTTGGTCAGCCATTGGAGCCAGCTCGAGCCGCCGAGGACTTGGAAGTGTCGGCTGCTCCCTCTGCGGAGTCGAGCAGAGTGAAAGCCAAAGCCGAGTCGAGTTCGAAAGCGGAGCCGCAGATGGAGAAATATCAAAGGTACGTCGAAGTAGCAGATCTGCTCAAGTCAGATGGGGCCCACTTACCGGGCATCGTCAACCCTGCCCAACTCGCCCGTTTCCTACAGCTGTGATGCGTTTCAAACGCACACACGTGGATAAATTTCATTCGTCTGTGCTTTATCCACAAACAATTGCAAAGTTTCACACACTCTCTCTCTCTCTCTCTCTCTCTCTCTCTCTCTCTCGTTCCAACTTCTACCAAGTCATAAACATTTCCGGTAAACAATTTTAAAATTTTAAAAAGATTTTAATCCAGTTATTTTAAATTTGAAATTATTTTTAATAGGAATATTTTTTTTAAAAAAATCGGTAGAATTCGTAAATAGGTCCTAAGATTTTTTTAGTTGACAGTTTGGTTTCTACTAAGTACTGCTAGTTGTTGTTCAGTTTTCAAATTAAGTTTTTAGAGAATGCATAAAATTAAATTATTTTTTTATTTTTTATATTTATATTATATTATGTACTATATAAAAACCTTGAAAGATTAATTATTTTCTTTTATCTCGTTTTTTAAAAAATTTTTTTCTTCTTTTTTGTAAACTATATTTATTTTCTTGTTATTATATTATAATGTTATATAATTCATAAACTATTAATAATTAATCAAAAATAATAAAATTATAAGAAGATAAAGTATAATGCATGGTTTATAGATATGAGAATGCCATTTTTTAATTTTATAAAACAAGTAATAAAATAAAATATTAAAAAAATAATATAAAAAAGTTTAAATGAAAAGGCAAAATTAATGCCTAATTTTTTAAATATAAAATAAATAATAAGTATTTAGTCTTAAAATTACAGTTCTAAAATAAAACCGACTTATTTTTTATTAGTTTGGGTTTGATTTGATTCGATTATACAGTGCTTATGAGTCGATTTTAATTTTTAAATTCTAGGAACCTTTAAAACTATTTGTTATACTCTTATAACATAGAATCAGAGTGGTGCATGGGAGCAAAGCTGTGCCCTAGGGCTTTCAATAATTTGTTAAAATTTAGGGACCATTTCAATTTAAATTCAACAAAAATATATTAAAAATTTTTCATGTTGATAACCATGGAAGGATAACAAGCAATAATTATTATAATTTATATGTCTTTGATATCAAGTTCTACGTATTTTTTGTTCATTTTTTTTAACAATTTCAATATTATTCAAAAATGTCGAGAATTTGATATAATTTTATATTAATTTAAAATTTAAAAATGTTAAATAATACGAATTAAATATAAAAAACAAAATTTACAATTAAAATATATTATTAAATCATAATTTTCTAATCATAAATATTAATTTTATTTTTATCGATTATTGTAAACATAAAATATTGAATAAGAAAAATATTTTATTCTTCAAAAAAAATTTATACAATATAAGTTAAAAGCTTTATATATAAGGGGTAGCATATTGCATTTAAATTTTTTTAGTAAATTAAATTTGGTTGAAACATGACTGAGAACACAGTTTGTCCATTTAAATTTTTATAATTAATTTTTATATTTATCTTAAAATTTATTAAAACTCCATATAATAAACTAATTTTGGGCTTCCAAATCTTCTTGGCCAGTTGTGCACTGAATAATTACTTCCAAAATATTGAGTAATTATTTGGTGCTATCGAAGTATCATGTAATAAATTTATGTAGTATTCTCATTTAATATGATAACGATAAATTTTACGGTAGAGACATGATAATTCACTTATATTAGATGATTAAAAAATAAAAAATATTTAATATTATATAAATTATAAATATTTATTTATCAAAAATATCACGTAACATCGCACACATGGTATTACCAGAATACCTAATAATTTTCCCAAAATAGGGCAAATAGATTGGTGCTCGGCCCAAAAAGTAATTTGTTTGATTTTGAACACACAATGGGAGGTGTTTGTCTAAGTTTAAATTATAACTTTTAATTTAAAATTTAGTTAAAAATTATAAATATTTTAATAAGTAAATTTATAGCTTTTTAACTTTCTAAATTCAAAATGTTTCCTCATTTTTCCCCCAATGTGATCCATAAAAATTTTGTCCTTTCTTTCATGTTGTGCATCACGCTTTGAATTGACTGATGAGTTTGAACACTGCTAAATTGATGTTTGAAATAAAAGAATCAGCACAAACCACGCTTTCATATTAAATTGAATAAATAACTTAATTCTTATTTGAGATGGCCACGAAATTTGATTTTTAATAATTTTAATTTTATTTTAAAAAGGGGGAAAAAAACTTAAGACTGTTTAAGGTAATTTTTTACGTTAGATATTTTTTTTTGTTTTTTGTTAAAATATTTAAAATGTTATTAAATTTTGCTTTAAGTTGTATTGTTGAGTACGATTTTATTTAATAAAGTTAATTTTTTGATTAAAGATCTTATAATCATTTCATTCTAAAAAAAGTTATTGGGTTTGATATGTAAATAGTTTTCTTTTTTTGAAATAAAAAAGGTTAAAAAACAACTGTTTTTTTAAGAAAATAGTATAATTTAAAAACCAATTTTTTATATAAAAAAAAACAAAATTTTACGCTACCCAAAGGTGTCTTACTTCTTTGTTAGTTTGTTGACTGGTTTCTTTGGTATCTATCATTTTTCATCTCTTCTCCTAAAAATGTTCAAATTTGTTGTTTCATAAAAAATTAATGTACTGTACAAAAAGATCTCGTATATTATATTTGTTTGATGGGTTGAACTCAACTCGATCGAGCTCGTCAATGTGTCATCACCTATAAAAGTGAACAAACGTAAGCTAGCCGACGACCAATCGCCGAAGGCCACTCCGATGATGAAGTTAGCAGTTGTATTTGGTTTAAAAAAAGCACTCGAAAATTTCAGAGGTTTTTATTCTCCTCTTTTGACTTACCCTTTTGAGCTTGTATCTCTGCCTCCACATTCTTTTTCCTCAACCCTAACCCTAATCATCACTCTGATTGTGAGTTACCCCTGCAAGATGTCTTCATCAGCTAGCCATTATATCCGTACTAATAGCAGAAGAACTTTAGTCAAATCACAATAAACGCTCAAAGTTCGTCCCGTTCTTATGGCCAAGCTGTTGGTATTAAACGTGTCCTCCCGAGGAGGCGGCACATTTAATAGTTGACAGACGCCTTTCCCCTAACAGTCACTATCATCCCATCTCGATTATATCACAATTAATGGTTTAACATCTCGATCATATCTCAATTATTGATCTGACATCTCGGTCACATCACATTTAATGGTCTAACAGCGTCACTTTAATGTGATTTCAGGACCGATCGCATACTCGCGGCTAAATTCTTATCGGCCCAGCCCTGAATCTCTTTATTTTGGGCCCTAACCCAGCCCAACGGTTGAGTTTCAGTCCATCCCCTTCATGTACAAATAGCATTTTCATACAATTTTTGTATAGAATAATGTGGCAGTGACATTTATGAAATTAGAAAATCCTATTGTTAGAGACTAATTAATATCATGCATGATTTTGAGATGATAAAGAATTTACGAACAGACACATGATTTTAATTAAAGAGAGACAAATAATTTTTAAAATATCATAGGGATAGATACCAATATTCCCCAAAAAAAATGAAATTACTGAAACGGGTCTATATAATTTGAGCGTAATTGAATAAATATTACCATAGAATAATATATGTTATTTGAGTTTGAAAAACATGATATTCGTCTGAAGATACTTATTTGTTTGATTTTTATACATTTTTAGATATTGAATCAGGGACGATTGTATCTGCATACTAATCGGGTTAATTGACCTCACTAATAAAATACTTTTTTGCTATTGTAGTTTTTTTATTATTTACATTTGACCTAGTAAAATAAATAATTAATCCCATAACAAATAGAGGCACTTTATAATTCTTTCCAAGTTCATCTAGCTAATTTTCTACTTATAAAACGGTAAAATTTTAAAATTCTCAAAAAAGAATTCAAAAAATTATTCTGAATTCAAAATGAATGGTTCAAATTTAAATGTGTGTTGTGTGGGTCATATTTAAATAAATCTAAATAACTGATTTTAAATTCTAAATAAATTTCTAAGAATATTTTCTGAGTTTATAGTATTATCTTTTATAAAATGACTTTTTAATTTCACACAATTCTTAAAAGTACACTAACTAAACAAATAAAACACTTATACATGGTACAAAAATATTTATATTAATAAATATTAAAATAAAAAAGTGTGCGCATTTAGTACCTCTTTTCACTACTTTCTAAAATTTTCACTTATTTGCAAATTTATCTCTTTCTCTCTCATTCCGCTTTTGTCCCTCTCCCTCTTACTAAAACACAACTAAAAGTTATTGTCATGGTATATCTAAATGTCCAAAGTTATTGCCCATTTTTATTTAGATTATTGCCGGTTTTTCTTTAATATTCGTTGGTCCACTAACAATTTTGCTTCAATAGAGATAGTAAGTAAGCTGCGTCACATTAAAATTTATATACAAGTATGATTATTTATTAAAATAATTTAAATTTTATACATATAACTAACTAACTAACTAACTAACTATATATATATATATATATATAGAGAGAGAGAGAGAGATACCTCCGACATGGGCTTTTTGGTCCGATTTGCCCAAGTTCGGGGTGGGCCGAACCTGCATAGATCGAACAAACGATTGTCCAAGCCAAGTCCCGGAGCAGCCTATTTCGGACTGGCCCCTCTTGTGGGGCCTCGGTTCCTTTGTATTCGGGCTGGGCCTTTTGGCCCGTAACTTTTATCCACCATCAACTGTCCCCAGTTCTGGTTCTTACTCGGCTAGACCATTCGGTGAAGAGCCAGAGCTTCGGATCTTTGTTCGGTTAAGAGTGCTTGCTTGTTTAAAAGAGTGAGTATGATTTCGAATAGTATGATTTTTATTAAATATATATAATATACAACATACATTGGATTTCGAAGCTTAATTTTGCTAAATTTTGAAGCAAATTAAGAGTGAGTTTCATATTTTATTTTATATGAATGTTTAAAAGGAAAATATTTAATTACATGCAAAAAATAAATATATGTAATTATTTTAACAAAACTATTTTCAAGAGTAAATAATATTTAACTGCAAAAATGGTTGTGTGAAGTTGAGAAAATGAATTGCAGAAAGGAAACTGGGGAGAAGAAACTTTAAGGCCATGTTTGTTAAGAGGGGTAAAAATCCTGAATTTGACTAATAATTCAAACTAAACTTGTATTTTATGTTTGTTTGTATTTTTTGTGTTTCAACTAATTGGCTCCATTGGATACTCAATCCCTTGTATAAGGGATAAGTGTAAGTGAGAGGAGATGTGAATCATCATAGAGGAAAAGAGTTTGAAGGGAGTAGAGATTAACCTAAATAACAATTTTACCTTTTCAATCTTACTTTTGTCACATTTTTAGGGTTTTTTTTGTGTCTTTTAATTGACTTTTTTTATTTTCAATACAATACATGCATGGTCTAAGGAGGTTATAAGAATTAAAGTTGAATTTGGGTTTAGACTCGGTATCAAATTTTATGGATGAGAGAGATAGCCTACTCAAGTGTGAGTTTGAGTCTAACGCAATAAAATACAAGTGTTCCCACCAACCCGACTAACTCGAGTCAGGATATGAGCTCTTCGGTCGGCCCATATATATTTTTTGGACCAAATTGTTTTTAATAATAAATATATAATTTCTTTATTTTTCTTTCTTTTTCCCTCTAAAATATTTTCCTTTAGAACTGCAAGTTTTAGAAACAACGATTTAGTTCAAATTCGACACTAGGTCATGTAGATTCGATACATTTGAATCCTAAGTGAGTGCTTTCTGCACGTGCTCGCAATTTTCAAACAGTCTCTTCCTCGCCTATTTAAACCAAGTCCCTGCACTGTTTCATTCATTCAAAATTTTCAAAGCTCTTATACCGTTCTTCATTTTGCTCAAATTTGAGAAAAAAAAAATTATAAGGTACTATTGATTGTGCTTTTTTTACACACGGCGACTGTTTCATCTCGGCATATGTCCACCGTTCACAAGCACTTTGGCAATTGCAAATTCTATTTTAAAGACACAGCGTTAAACGCTTAATTGAATCACAATCTATACTATCCTTCAATTACATTTTTCTTTTGGTTCTACAAGTAGTCTATAAGTTGTTTAGTTCACAGTTTTTAGTCACGATTATACTTTTTCATATTGCTATTTCATTTCTTCTCACTTAAAGTATACAAAATTTATTGTATTTTTTTGATATTCCATTTTTTCAGAACAATTTTTCAATCAATTCTGTCTATGCGTGAGATAACATTGCCCCACCTACAAATATTTTTGCTAAATTATTAAATAAAAGTACTATATAAAAAATCTCATATAATATCTCAAAATTATCTAATTTTTCATAATTGCAATTATGGTGGCAAGAGGTAAGAGGTATGTCGTGTGCACACACACACGAGAGTCTGAGACGGAGGTTAAGATTAAATTATGTCAGAGAATCTAAGTCTAGGAGGTGTTTGAGACAGCTTAATTATTAATTTATAAATTATAATTAAAAGGTAATTATACAGAGCAAAAAATCTTTAAATATTTTTAAAATTTGTTAATTTATAATTTAAGTAGTGCAATTTGGGCTTATCAATTTTGAATTACAAATCACAAATAAAAAGAAATAAACATACTATTTTATTTTTTATTTTTTTATTAAATTATGAATTAAAAACAAAATAGGTGCATGTTCTTAATTATCACATTGGTCGTGTTTGGTATCGTTAAAACTAGTAGTTTATAAATTATAACTTGTAATAAAAATTATAAATATTTAATAAAAATTATAACTTATAACTTAAATAAAAAATAATAATTATAATTTGTACTAAAAATTATAAATATTTTAAAAATATTATAATATAAAATTAAAATTAATAACAAAAAAATTAAAAATTACTGCAATTGGCTTTTGCTAAACACCATTATGCGCTTGAAAGATTAGAAAAACTGATATAGACAATGATGAGACTCGAACCGAACATCGTGTTTAGTGAAAGGCCATGTTGCGGCTATTTAAATATTTTAATTCTTTTGTTTAAAAATTATCTTTTAAGGTATACAGTTAGGATTTTTTTTTAAAAAAAAAATCAATGAACTTTTTAAAGTTTCTTTTCAAAAAAAAATTTACACATTCTAAACTCACTTAACTTTTTTATAAATAAAATAACTATAATGGCCTTATTTGGGTGGTTAACTTATTAATTTATTTGTTTATTAACAAATAACCCAAAATACAAATAAATTAATATGTTTGGGTGACAATTGACTTATTTGGCTTATAAACCAGCTTATTTTGATTTATAAGCTAGTTTATTTACTTATTTAGTTATTTGTATGTTTTTTTGACTTATTTAGTTACTAAAACGATGTAATTTATTTATTGATTTATAAACCAAATAAGCCATAAGTCATGTTATCTAAATAGGGCCAATATCTTTAATTAAAAAAACTTTATTATCAATAATAAAAAAATTATACCAATATCCTACGTATTACAATTTAAAAATAAAAATAAAAAGCATAATTATTGCCGGTCAACAAAAAATTTAAAAAAAAAACTACCATAACAAAACTATTTCAAAGACTCTTAACTTTTTAAAAAATAAACTTTCTAAACATCCAAAATAAGAATTAAATGAATTTAAAAGTAAAACTTTTAATCAGATTTATAAACAAACATTAATAATCAAAATTCTCAATAATTCGCCTTCATCCAGCTACCAATTTTTTAGTTTTTGGCTTAAAACTTCATAAGTAAAAAAATTTCATTTTTTAATTCTAAGCTTTTAATTCATGTACTTTTAGATTTTTTGGTTTTTATCATAATAATTTTTTAATTTTATTTTTTTACATATAAAATTATATAAATTCTAACCAAACAATCATACACCACCTCATTTAGGTTAAAAGGCAATCATAAAATTTTATATTGAGTTTATTTGACTTTTTTGATGATTTAAAAGTCATTATTTTCTAACCAAACAATTTTTTTAACATTTTAACTTAAAATAATTTAAAATTAAAAAATTAACTTAAAACCAAGTTGCTAACGTAGGCTTCTTAATAAAATCTTTTAGTATATACGGATGCTTAATTCAACATAATTGGGGTATAACTTTAAAAATAATAATTTTTCTTGTTAATGAGAATTATTTTCTACAATCAATAACTATAAAATTTAAATAATTGTTAATAAGTATAAAATATTTTTATAAAAGTGTCTGAAACAGGAGCCACACACGCTCTCTCTTTACTTATGTACCCGGATTCTCGAAATTAATAATTTATAAATTATAATTTATAATAAAAATTATAAATATTTGATAAAAATTATAATTTATAATTAAAATTTAAAATTAGTTAATACTTGTAATAGAAATTATGAATATTTAAAAAATATAAAATTTATAATTAAAATTAGTAATAAAAAATTAAAACTAAGCTAAAAAACTTAACCAAACACCCCTATATACTTAAGAGGTATACAATATAATTTTATAAGAATACAAATAAAATAATAGTTTTATAAGAGTACGAAGGAAATAATAAAAGAAAAAAAATGTAAGGATATAAGCATAATAGCAATGTTTTCAATAACGTAAAAATATAATAATAAAAATCTATATAATAAAATAGTACATATTTTTTAAATGCTCTAGAGACAAATTATCTTCAAATGCTAAAATTTATTGCACTATTCTAATTATACGGTTCAAATTATCACCTCTCTCCTCATTTAATGCAGTTAGTTTAAAAAAATATCACATCTCTCCTTAATTAATACCTTCTCTCTTTTTATTTTTCTCTCTTTAAAAAATACTATCTCTTTTCACAAAATATACAACTTTAAAATACTTTTTAATGTTTTGAAATTTTTTTTAAAAAAATAAAACAAAATTTTTAGGAATTTTTTCTTCTTTCTAAAAATGAATTTGTTTTATTGAAAAATATTGTTTTGATTACTTTTAATAGAAAATTATTAAATTAGTTCTTTTTTAATATAAAAAAATTTATATTATGTAACAACTTAAAATGTATTCTTTTTTTTTTACAAAAACTAATTACTATTTTTTTAGAGAAAATATTTTTTTTTCATATGAAAACTAAAAATTAAAATTATTATTTTTTTCATCAGAAAATTAAAA
>JAOTRH010100822.1:0-15927 GCA_034768845.1 Heliamphora exappendiculata
CAAAATGAGTTAACACTTTCATTTTGGAATTAAGAATTATTATGCAATTAAAGACGATTATTTATAGAAAATGAATTATGAAAATCACCAAAATCAATTAAAGAAGCCCTTGGGCTAACAAGAACTGTGGTTAACCATGTGGGATTAAGTTTAGATTGGTATTCTGTTGAACAAATTATAGTCTAGTGAATATAAAGTGGTTCATTGCGATGTAATATTGACTTTCGTTTAGGGCGTTTTGTCCATGTCAAAACGACATAGACACTGATTCTAGATCTATGTCAGACACAACAACTATTTAGACACGACATTTTTTTACTTTTAAAAGATTCAAACCATGCACAAAAATTCATAGCAACTATCTTACTACCTTATTCTTTTGAAAAATTTGAATATCAAGGTCTTTAACATTATCTCCTAATGGAAAAGAATCATGTTTCACATTGTTTAGAAATTATGCCACATGTTGTATTTTTGAGCACTGTTATATACAAAGTTTTAATATGTACACCCATATATATATATATATAAATATAATTATGAATATAATACATTACACGTGTCGTATCTCTAGACACGTGCCATAATTATGAATGTAATACACCCACTCTTTTAGCGGAATCCCTAGATCCTACAATTAGGAAAACTATTGAAATTGATCTCTAGACATGTGTTGGGTCCGACACTCGTACTCGAGTTCGGACAATATAGTTCCATTGTTTTCAGTTTTGTCTAATTTTCATTAGGCTTAAACTTTAATCTAAAGTATGAGTGGTACCTTGTCCATACTATATTGGTTGAGGACATACTATACTGTGGGAAACTTCATTTCAGTTTTGCACTATCTGAAGAATATGATAGATACGCCTTCATGGACAGGCTTTAGAGGCTAGAGCTTTGTCCCTGCTATGCTTTTAATTACCTATTGTACTTTATGACTTTAGTAATTGTAGAGAATGCATATAAATTTAAGGGATTACAAGTAGGATTTCTGGCTGATTTGGAGTTGGAACATCTTTGGTAAGCTTCCAAACAAGTCGCCGGTGTAGAAGTTCATGTTGGATGGTGATTTAGAAATTCACCTTATGCCTTAGAGGATCCTAAATTATTTTCTGTTAATAGTCCTAGAATTACTAAAAAAATAGCTTGTTATTTTACGAGGAAATTGGTTCAATTTCAAAAGGGTGCAACTCTTTAAGCAAAGTTTGTAATCTATTGAGGAAAGTGGTTCACTTTGTACTCAGAACTGTGTCCAGAGTGGCAATCTGGAAGGTTTCTTGTAACATTTAAAGGGTTTTTTTAGTTTGAGAAATGAATGGGAATGCTGATTTAAGATGCGATGGTGGGGAAAAGCTAGAAAACTGCACACATGGTATAAAGGTTTTTGGGTTTCATTAAATCTTAGAGTGTCTTGTTGACTTTAGTCACACTTCCCCTCTCGTTTTGGCATGCTGCATGTTGGAGAAATCCGAATAGTAATGGTTCAGGTTTAATCTCTAATTTTCACGGAATTGATGAAAAATAATCCAATAGGAATGACATAGGACTTCTGACACAATTGGGTCAAAACCAACTGAAGAAGATTAATGGCACAAAGCCCGAAAGAAAGCAAAAATGGGACCGAACTGGCGCCGGTTGGTCGGATCTAGAGCCCACCACCCAAACATTGGCCATCGGTATTTGGGTGGTGGCTTCTTCATTTGGATAGAGCTGTCTGGTCCCCTTGGGAAATTTTTTGGTGTTGGCTAGACGATCGGGGGTTGAAGTCAAAGTTCGAAAATGTAGGTTTGATTGTCCGAAAGCTTGAATGGTCCATCCGAAAGGAAATGGTCCAAGAGAAAGGTACTAGAATGAGGTTTTAAATCTCAAAACTTAGTCCACACGGAATAAAATGATCACTAATATATGCAATCAACTCCTAATTAATATTACATCAATGAATTGATTTCAAGGCCATACTTTGAAACTTCTCATTGCATTTCTACAAGATTTTATACAATATACACAATCGATATGCATCAATTCTCACACATTCAAAAAATATAGATTTTATACATACCTTTGTTTAACCATATTACAACCTAAGCGTGGTTTCAAAACGTGTCGTGTCGAACACCGACACTCTTCGGACACTCTGAAAAGCATATTTGACACTTTTGAATCGTGAAAAAAAAAAAATTTACAATATCAAATACTTTTCCTACACTGCACATCACACTTCATAGACACTTAGATGATACTTCTTGAACTCTCCGAACAAGTTCTATACGATAAATCTCTTTAAAAAGAACATCTTTTGTCTTATGGTAGCCTGCTGCAATCCTCTGAAACTCTTCATAGTAGCAATGATTTGGATTCTTTAAAAAGCTAACTTTTGTGCACTAAATATGTTTTGAATTTTGTAATGTTTAGAAGATGAAGTGTATAGCTTTTAAATATTTAGTGATGTTTTGGATTCTTCAAAAAGTAACTTTTGTGCACTAAATATGTTTGGAAATATTTAGAAGATGAAGTATACAGCCTTTAAATATTTAATGATATGTGGCATATTTTTCGTTGTCTTTGAATTAATTATTCATAGTGTCCTAGACGTATTTTTTGAAAATCAACATGTCGACATGTTTGTGTCAAGATGTGTCTCGCGTCTGTGCCCGTGTCCATGTCCACCTACTTAGTCTAGGCCTTGTGACATTACAAACTCAATGTATCAGAATGTGGCCTTAGGCCCACTAATGTCCCCAAAGGTCTTCCAAAATGAGCTTCTCCTCTCCCTCAAATCCATAACTCCCCATCAGTGTTGAATCGTTAGGCATGAGCACGACTACATAGTAGGAAATCAACATAGTAGGAAATCATGCAAGTAGGTGACATAATAAGAGGTGCATACGTTGCAATATATGTACCAACTACAGATGCAATACTCAGTTAAATTGTTTTCAAAACTTCTCTTGATGCATTATTCATGTAAATTGTTTTCAAAAATTCTTTCTTTCAAAACCATGTTTTACACTATGGATTCACACACTGATGTGCACAATCACACACCCGAAATCCTTACTCCAGTTCTCATATTTTGAATTCAATGATCTCTTGATTCCATTTTCCAAGCTTTGCAATTCCAATTGCCCTTTCTAATTTTCATTAACCTGAGCTATTCACGTACACACGATTTTGGGGTGGTTTTGCATGGCACTAGACCCATACCATATGTGATTATGAGCTATTAACCCAAAGGACCAATTTACACCCTTGTGCAAGTCTAGGTTTTTTTTTTCCAGCGGGTATCTCCTCTTACACCCCCATGACACAACCCAAAACATTCAAAATCCACCGAGCCCTTGACTCTGTTTAGTGAAGGCTTGAAAACACATAATTGAAAATCTACTCAGACCAAAACGCAATTTTTGGACCTGAATTTTTTTCCCTTTTAAAACCTATATTCAAACCACAAATTCCACATTCTCACTTTTACGTACATTTTTCTAAGCCAATATTCGGATATATGCTGCAAATATAGGGAGAGAAAGGAGAGAGATGGCAGAAAATGGGGCAAAAGGGGAGATTTGGCTAATTGTGCAAGGGTCCCCACCTCCTTGGGTCTTGGGGTAAGGCTTCCCTTTTGCCAATCCTCTTGAAATGCAATTGCCAAACCACCACCATACCCCCACACAATATTTCATGTCATTCTCTTATAAACTTATACAAATTCATACTTGGTTCCAATTAAATACCGGGGCCCCATTGACCAATGGGTTCCCACTAAAAGTTGGCACAGAACATTGGGCTTATGGGCCACATAATAAAATAAAAAATAATAAAATGATCAAAATCGGTTCATGTCTCTACGCTATCTCTTTTGATAATTATTGATGACTTGATTACCTGGTAAGCAAGTATTACCATTTTCACAACTTACCTCTTTGAAGAAAGTTGTACCTAATGATCTTTGGTTATACAAAGTGCAATGTTCTTTTAATATTTCATGAGTAAACCCCTTAGTTGGTATTGTATATAATCTTCTTTTGTTTTAATGCTTTACACTTACCTCTAGGCTGTAAACATGTTATTAAGTTGCATGTAAGCTTATATATGTTTGGATGTATATTGGTATTGTGGTACGTATGGATAAATTCCTAGTCTATTAACATCTAATTGACATAAAGACATGCCCAAGGATACTTGAACATGACTATTTTTCTTCATACTTATGTTATTTATTTAGAGAAGAAACAATATTTACAGAGTGATAGAGAACTTTCCATAAATAGACCGAGAGTCTTGTGCATAGCAACATAGTTTTATGGTGAACTCTACTCAAACACATTTGTGGTGGTGCAATCCGTGTGTCAACTATCCAAAATGGGTGCCTTATAAATTTAGAAGAGTTCATGTAATCTAGGTTGTAGTGCATCATGGTAACTAGATGTTTGGCCGACAGAGTTACTTGTTTGGCTCTTGTTTTATAGACAATACATTTGGTATGAGCAAAATTGAAGAGACAATTTTGTGTATTATAAAGACTAATGAATTTGTGAATTGTTCTCAACACACTGAACCTCAACGTGGGAGTACGTCTATTCGTGGTAATAGATTAGGTCCCTTAGCAGAAGACAGTTCTTGGTGCAATTTTATCCGTAGTTTTGCACTTGGAAGATGAACATCTTTTCAAATAATAATAGAATCATTTAATCTTCAACTTTACAACATAAATGGGGCGCTAGCAAGGCACTCACGGGTAACTTGAACGCCAGACTACCCTGAGATTTCTAGTATATGGTGCTCGCTAGGCGCTCGTCCAGCGATCGAACGCCGCCGCGCTAATACGTTTTAAACTTAGGGTTTCTTATATCGTTTTGTATTGTATTCAATAGAGATGTTGCCACAGAGACTCCTAAGTTGCAGGAAAATAGCCTAAAAACTATTGTATTTTGTAATCTTTGCCCCATGTAGTGAGAACCCGCAGCATTCGTGGACGTAGGCAGTCTTGCCCAACTGCGTACATGTGTTTCTCGTGTGTGATTGATTCTTGTGCTTGTTCTTCGTTCTTGTTCGCAATTGTTTATCTCATGATCCTGTTGGGGGTTCGTTTATAACCCCAACAACTGGTATCCGAGAGCTTGGTTTGTTGAGTGAAAACGATGGTGGTGGAAGACTGGAAGGTCAAGATCGAGAATTTCACCGGTGCAGATTTTAGATTCTGGAAAATGCAAATTGAAGATTGTCTGTATCGGTAGAATTTGTATCTACCTCTTCGGGGAGAGAAACCAGCATGTCGGAGGAAAAATGTTTACTCCTTGATAGATAAACCTTGGGGTTATCCGATTAACCTTATCGCAGAATGTCGCCTTCAATATTGCGAAGGAGAAGACGACGGCGGGTTTGATGGTGACATTGACCTACATACATGAAAAGCCTACTACAATCAACAAAGTTTATCTGTTGCGAAGATTGTTTAACTTGAAGATGGCAGAAGGTAGATCAATTGCAGATCGCTCGAATGATTATAACACGATAATAACTCAGTTAAGCTCTATGTTGATTGAGTTTGGTGATGAGCTACGAGCGTTGATTTTTCTGTCCTTGCTCGAAAGTTGGAACAACACTGTAACAACCGTGAGTAACTCATTGGGAGAGTTAAAACTGAGGTTTGATGATGTTTGAGACCTGATTCTCAGTGAAGAAATTCATGAAAGAGAAACGAGTGAAACATCGGGAGCAACTTTGGGTACAAAGACGAGGGGAAGAACAACAAATAGAAATTCTGAACGTGGAAGGTTAAAATTTAAGCTTTTGTTTGTATTGAAGGTTTTAAAGGGGAAGTGAAGAGTTTGGAAGGAAAAAGGTAGTTATAATTGTGTTTGGATTATTTTTATGAAGGGGAGGGGAAGTAGATGAAAGGTTAGTGAGGGGAAAAAAACTTACTTTTGAGAGGTTTTATTCTCCTCCAAAATTGGAAGGATTTAAAGGGAAAGTGAGGTGATGGATATAATTAGTTTTTATAATATTAATTAAAATCTTTTTTAAATATAAATATATACACACACACACACACACACACACACACATATATATATATATATATATATATAACAATTTGTTAATAACACAAATTAGACTACGTATTGAACTACAATTCTTTTTTTGTAAAACACTTCATTTGCAAACATATATATAGAGATATGCTTGCTTCACTTTTGGTTTATATTCTCCAAACAACAGAGCCAATCTTTCACCACCAGAGTCCTATTCTTGCGTAATATTTTAGGTACATCATGTGTTTTTAAATTTTTTTTTGATGATTATTTTCACATTCAATATATATATATATATCTTCTCCAGATTATGCTCATGAAGGGTCCTGCTGTTTGTTTGTTTTTTTAATTTTTTTTTTTGATGATTGTGTACAGTTTTTGCTTAAAGCTAAACACCACAAATGAATAATGCCTTGATTGATGCATTCTATCACCAACATTGCGAGGGTAATAGGGTTAATGGAACCTTTACATTAAGAGCTTATGATAATATTATAAAAGAATTGAAGGAGATATTCGGAATATAGTTCACAACGGATAATTTAAAGAATCGTATAAAAACCATTAAATCATATTTTATTGAGTGCTATGATGTGTTCAAATTCGGATTGAGTGGCTTTGCATGGAATCCTACGACAGAAAAGTGGAGTGCTAAAAATGAAGTATGAAATGAGTTAATTAAGGTATCTATCTTACTCATTTGTTACTTTATTTTGCTTTTTTATTATTATGTAAAAGAATGTGAAATTTCTCAATTTATATCTAATAGAAATATTATTATTATTATTATTATTATTATTATTATTATTATTTGTGGTGGTATTACATGTAAATCCCAGTGCAGAAAAATAGATGACACCAATTTCTAATTACGATAAATGGCAGAAATTTACAGACAAGATAGGGCAACTGGGGAAGGCGCAGAAACTGTTAAAAAGAAGAGAAAGAGATGGAATAGCTCAACAAGTGATGGCCCTATAGAAACTATTGACGGTATTGACTAGATGTTATCCTAAAATGAGATTACTTTAGAAAACTATAATGACGCGGAGTTTCAGTTCAATAAAGAAATGTCCCGAAACCCCCTCTACTGGTGGTTCCCAAATGGAAAAATCTTCTAAGAGGAAAAAAAAGAAAATTTCATATGATGATGACAAATATGCTGATACGGTGAAAACAGTTATTGACAATGTTGCTCAATCTATTAGAGAGGGAAATATAGTTATGGAGAAGACTCGTGAAAAAGTATTGAGCGGCGTTGACATTTATAATGCATTGGCAGAAATTGGCGTAGAAAGACAAAATATTCTTGAGTCCATTCTTTACCTTATAGAGAATAATGCAACGAGGAAGACATTTTTTGCTTTGCCTCTTGACATGCGAAATGAACTCTTGGAAAATGTTATGAGTCGCCATCAAACACAATGACTAATGTATCTGATGAAAGGCACTAGGGACTAATATTTATTATTTTGTGCTAAATAAAGATTTTGCTAAGATAGTATTTTTATTCATATAATTTTAAACATTTGTTTAGCTTTTTGGAGGTCATTATTTGAGAATAAGTTTTTTATTTATTATGATATGATTTGCAGACTATATTCAAGACTGTTTGAATAAGTACTTTGCCATCAATTGAATATATGAATTTATTTGTTAGTTTTATAGTTGTTTATAAAATTATAATTATTTTTTGTAATAGGATATGTTGTACTATGAATTTTGTATTTTTTATGTAATAGTAATTTAAAATTAAACACTTTCCTTCCATTTATTAATTATTATCAAAACAAACAAGGTAAGAAAAATAATATTTCTCTCTCTCTTGAATAACCAAACAAGATGAAGGGAGATTTTCATTTTTTCCCTTCACTTCCCTTCATTCTCCCTTATAACTAACATTTTTCTTTGCTCTCCTTCCCCTCAATCCAAACAAAGGCTAAGAGAAGGAGCAAGTCTAAAGGGAGTGCTACCTGTTGGAATTGTGGGAACAAGGGGTATCTCATAAATGACTGTAAGGCACCGAAGAAAGGCAAGAATGGTCAGAATTCTGTGAATGCTAAAGCTGCAAAAGACATTCATGACGCCTTGATTTGCAGTGTTGACACTCCTATGGAGCCATGGACTCTGGATTTCGACGCGTCATTCCATTCTACGTCACATCAGGAAATCTTGAAAAACTACATTAGTAGTGATTTCGATAAGGTTTTTCTGGCTGATGTTGAACTTTTGAAGATTGTGGGTAAAGAAGATGTCTGGATCAGTTTGCCAAATGGGTTTGTGTGTAAGCTATTGATTGTCAGACATGTATTGGAGTAGAAGAGGAACCTGATTTCTGTGGGGCAGCTTGACAAAGAGGGTTACGTGGTCAGTTTTATTGTGGACCGTGGAATATCACCATGGGGGTCCTTTGTAGTTGCTCGGGGAAAGAAGGAAGGTACTTTGTATATGATGACGAACAACAAAAATCTCATATTTGTTGTTGATACTGAAAGCGTTTCGGATCTCTGGCACTGAAGGCTGGGACACATAAGCGAGAAAGAGATTAAGACACTCCTGTCAGGTGGCAAGTTACTAGGGTTAAAATCCATCGACTTTGATTTGTGTGAAGACTGTATCTTTAGGAAACAGAAGAGGGTGGGTCAATTTTTCCAAAATCGGCAGAACTTTGAAAACAGAGAAGTTGGAGCTTGTTTATACCGATGTATGGGAACTTGTACCAGTTTCACCACTTTGGGGATCATCCTACTTTGTCACTTTTATTAATGATTCGACAAAAAATGTATGAGTTTATTTTTTGAAGAATAAATCTGATGTGCTTGCTACTTCCAAGAAGTGGAAAACCTTGATAGATAATGAAACACGTCTAAAAGTCAAGTGATTGAGATCAAAGAACGGTGGAGAGTATATTGATATTGGGTTCAAAGAGTTCTATGCTTTGAATGGAATCAAGATGGAGAAGATTCCTCCAAGAACACCTTGGCTCAACGGAATTGTTGAACAGATGAATAAAATATTGACTGAACGTGTTAGAAGCATGAGGATACACTTTTGGTTTGCCATGGATGTTTTGGGCTTATGCAGTTAACACTGCAGCATATTTGGTGAATCGTGGCCCATTTGTTTCTTTGGAGGGAAAGATGCCTAAGGAAGCCTGGAGTGGTAAGAGGAGGTAAACCTGTCATTTCTAAAAGTTTTTGGCTGTATTTCTTATGTTCGGTTATGAGATGATCAGAATCGAAAAGTCATTCGTAGTTGGGATGTCGTATTCAATGAAAAATTCATGTACAAGGACATGACTGTAATTTGTGATGTTTGTCTTACAATTTCTAAACATGTTGAGTTAGAGGAGATTTTTAAACAAAATGTGTACAGAAGGGTCTAGAGCAACCTGGAAAATATGGTTCAACAGGATGGAATTGAGATAGTCTACTAGCGTCCCTAATCCTACACAATGTTATTCTCCATCATTGTATTATTTGTTGCTATCTCATGAAAAAATAGACGTGAGAATTAGCTGAACTACCACTGGGGAAGAAGGCATTGAATAACAAGTGGGTTTACCGAATCAAGGAAGAACATGACGACAACAAATGGTACAAAGCCTGGCTAGTTGTGAAGGGGTTTCAACATAAAGAGGGTGTCGACTACACAAATATCTTTTCTCCAGTTGTGAAGTTGACGACAATTTGACTTGTGCTGGAAATTGTAGCAGCTGAAGATCTGTACCTTGAGCAGATGAATGTGAAGACAACATTCCTTAATAGTGATTTGGAGGAGGATATATACATGAAGCAGCCATGGTGATTTGAAGGAGGATAATACATAAAGCAGTCGCAGGGATTTACAGCACGTGGAAAGGAGGAATTGGTATGCAAGCTCAAAAAGAGTTTGTATAGTTTGAAACAAACACCGAGATAGTGGTACAGGAAGTTCAATAAGTTTATGAGCCTTAACGGTTTTGACAGATGCTAGGCAAATCAATGTTGCTATTTCAAGAGGCTTGATAACAATTACATTATTTGTCTTCCGTATGTTGACGATATACTTATTGTCAGGTTAAGCGTTCAGAAAATAAATAAAGTGAAGGGTCAGCTGTCAAAACAGTTTGAAATGAAAGATCTAGGCACTGCAAAACAAATTCTCGGGATGAGGATTAAGAGGGCAGTGTTGCAGGAATTTTGATGCTATCGCATGGGGAATATGTGAGGAAGGTTTTGGACAGATTTGGCATGCAAAATGCAAAACTTGTGAGTACACTCTTAGCTGGCGACTTTCGACTTGCTAAGGATTAGTCACCTAAGACTGAGCAAAAGCAGGAGTACATTCAACGGGTTCCATACACCTCAGCCATTGGAAGCCTAATGTATGTCATGGTTTATACCAGGCCTGACATATCACATGTAGTGGGAGTTTTCAGCAGATATGTGAGCAATCCAGAAAAGAAGCATTGGCAATGAAATGGATTCTTGGGTATTTGAGAGGTACCACAGGCACATCATTGTGTTTCAGATGAAGTTCGATGGATTTATATGGTTATGTGGATGCGGACTTAGGTAGTGACATGGATCATAGAAAGAGTACAACCGTTTATGTTTTTACTTTGGGTGCTGCGACAGTCAGTTGGGTGTCTCAATTGCAGAATATAGTAGCTTTATCTACGACGGAAGCCGAGTATGTTGTCTTTAGTGAAGCCAATGAAGAGATGATTTGGTTACAGTGTTTTCTAGATGAATTGGGTAAGAAAGAGGGCAATGTTTTATTCAATGATTGTCAGAGTGCCATTTATTTTGCAAAGAACTCAGTATTTTATTCTAGGACAAAACGCATTCAATTGAGGTATCATTTCATCCTCTCGCTCTTGGACGATGGGGGATTATCTCTGGAGAAGATCCCTGACAGTGAGAATTCGGATGACATGTTAACAATGACGGTTACCATTGAGAAATTGAAGTTATGCTCAGCTTCAGTCGGTCTTCTAGCATGAAAATGGGGTTTGTTGTTACTGGGTTAATTTATTGTGTGATGGTGATGGTTTTCTGGTAATGGTATTGGGTTATGTGCTGGATTAGTCTTCAAGTTGGAGATTGTTGGAATGTGTAGAGACTAATAAACACCAGAGTACGGAATTCCAGAAGCCGACACAAGCTTGAGTGCTCGAGTGCCGGTATTCTAGAAGTCGTTAGTGAGGCGCTTCTTGGACACTCGAGTGCCGGTAACCCAGAATGGGGTGCTAGCAAGGCGCTCCCAGGGCGTTCGAGCACCAGATCGTCTTGAGGTTTCCAGTACATGGCGCGCTTGAGCGCCGCCGCGCCAGTACGTTTTAAATTTAGGGTTTCTTATATCGTTTTGTATATTCTATAGAGAGGTTGCCAGACATACTCCTAAGAGGCAGGAAAACAGCCTAAAAATTATTGTATTATGTAATTTTTGTCCATATAGTGAAAACCCGCAGCATTCGTAGATGTAAGCGCTCTTGCCGAACCGAGTACATGTTGTGTTTCTCGTGTGATTGATTAGCGTACTTGTTCTTCATTTTTATTCGCGATTGTTTATCTCAAGATCATATCGGGGGTTTGTTTATAACCCCAACACTTTTGGATGGAGAAGTGCGATTCTATTTGTAGAAAGTTGTTGATGAAGAGAGTATGGAGACCATTTCCGTTCCGAGGCCTTGGCATAACAGCCAATCAGGCCATTGCTAATGTTTCATGATCCATTGTTTATCATTGGGCATTACAATATCATTTCCGCTCACTCACCTCGAGAAACAAAGAGCGATGCTTTTACTGACATGTATGTGAATAGGGTTGATATGGAGTAGCATTCCCCCCTCCCCACACACACACACACACACACACACAGACAGGTGTTTGTTTGTACTGAAGAGATTCTTGGAGTTTCCATATAGAGGGCTATTGAATGAATGAGCTTTATCTTTTTTTATATTTTTTCCCCAGGTATCCCTACTCTATTTCCTTCTCTTCTGAATGTGTAAAAAGGAGTAAAACAGACTGTTCAGCTGAATTAGTTGAAATTGAATTTTGTCTGTCACAGAATAGGTATCCCTACTCTATTTCCATTGCACAAGTTTGTCAAGTTCAATTTGTATTCGTGTTAACTGGAACTCTGTGCCACGTCCATGTTCATTGTTGTTACAATCATGTTCAATGGGCTGGCCATAGAAAAAATGCAGCTGTCTTATTAGTTTTTTGTTTCTTCTGTTCTTGTATTTTTATTCATATGATTTTTCCTTTTCCTACCCACTCTCTATTCTCTTATGGCATTCTCCAATGCCTGTTGTGATATACAGTTGTTTTTTTTGTTAAACTAGTAGGATTGATTTTACCTTGAACTGTTATCTTTCTGGTGATACCTCTTCCTTTTCTTAAATCTTTTGTGCTCCCTCGGAATGCATCTTGTACTTATCTATGGCAATTGTTAGTACAAACCATTGAGTTGATGATGAGATTGTTCAGATAGCTCATAACATATCCACAATTTGTGAAAGCGGAACAGTTGAGATTGAAGTATTTTAATATTTGGTGTGCTATTGGATAGTGAATTGAAAATAAAAATGTAGTAATTTGATTTCTCTCCTGGTAAGAGGGTTGGAATGCCGAGAGGGACCAAGAACAAGGTAACTGGCAAATGTTCTATCATTATTGGTCAGGCTGTTTGATATCCTATCTTCAGAATTGCTTTAACCATGGTGAAAGGAGGCTTTAACTAATTTTTCCTGTTTTATATTTTGTTTTAGTTTCCTCCCTTGCATAAATTCTCATTAATAGTTACTTATGCTCCATTTGATAATGTTTATATTTATTGTTCTCTTTTTTTTATTTCCACAAATTTTGTATTCTGGAAACTCAAACACTTACAATTTTTTTTTTCGCAAGTAGTTTCAAATTTACTGAATTTTTGCAAACAAAATTTTCTTACCCTTGTTTTATAAGCAATTTCTCATTCACTCCTCTTTATGCTGACCTTTTATTATCATTACCGGAAAACACTAACAACCACCCACCACTACCTCCACCCACCTACCACTACCTCCACCCACCTACCACTACCTCCACCCACTGGCTGCCACGTCTACCACAACCTCCCCTCACCATCTGCTTTTGCCAGCCTCCATTATCGCCCCCACCTACGGCCACCATATTTTTCCCATTGGCCTCCACCTCCAGTCATCGATGTCCCCTGCACCCTCCATCGTCACCGCTACTTTGGGCCATCATTTTTAACTCTTGCCCATGTTCACCACTTCTGGCGATTGGTGGCCATCTTCTATAACACCACTACCTTTGGCTGCCCAATCCTTTTCTGCCATTGGCCGCCCTGAACTTCCTCCGGCTGCCATTGCCAAACTTCAGGTCGCTGTCGCAAAACCTCCTCATGCTGCTGTAGCCGACCACCACCTCCGAACACTTGACATCCCGACCTCTAATATCCTTGCTTGGGAGACTCTCCTCCCGCAAGAAGCTCTCTAAGGCCACCCCCACCTGTTTCAAAATTAAAATTTTACAAAAACATGCACGTGGCAAACATTTTTTATTTTTGTTTTTTACAACAATAGAATTTATATTTGTCGTAAAATATAAACATTAAATTGTACATGTTATCAAATAGAACCTTATTAATTGTTTTTTTTAATTGCTTTTGGTGATATTACCAATATGCAAATTAAAGCATGCTTGGTTTCAAGGGCAAATTTATACCTTTAGATTTTAATGTTGAAGACAAGTTCATTTCCCACCTCTTTTACAGGTCCAGCTTTTGACAGACAATATCCCACTTATATTGGATGCTTTGCACACTTCAAGTGTAGTGGAAGTGCAGGTACATTGTTCATTTGTATACTAAGAATTCAATTTACTCAAGTTTCTTATTATTTTTTTAGGTTTGGAGCTTGTGTGCTGGGTTCCGATCCTTTTCCACCTTACTCACTTGGGGCCTTTGGATGATTACACGAGCTCGGCTTGGTACATATAACATCGGAGGTCCCAGCTAGTTAAACAAACTATACAGCTTGCTCATCGAAAGTTACTATTTTTGGAAATTAATGACATTCTGCTGCTTTTTTTTTTGAGTTCCCTTGGTTACTGTAATATCAAGTTGTCGCGTTGCAAATTTGTTCCTTTCTGATATTTTTAATGTAGGATGTCTAATTTCTTATTCCTCTTGTATTGCTTTGTTGTTTTGCAGGATGATAGAGTAAGAAAGCGCGATGATTGGTGGAGATGGATCATGCCGCCTTCTGTTCAGTTTCCTACGGTCTCAAGTCCTCAATCACTAGGAAGGTCAAGTCATGACATGCTTGCAGCCAACATGCGGAACGTGTCGCTAGAGGAGAAGATGAACAAACAAGTTCAGGCCGAGGCATTCTTAAGCAGATCATCATCTGGGGATTTGAACATCCAGCCTCAACCATCCAGTGGTGATGGAACGGGCCAAGCCACTGTTCAAGCTAGTTCTGATCGGTCTCTATCAGCAAGAAGTTCCAAGTAAATGAGTAGTATTGTGCCATTGCACTTCTTCTCTCATGAAAGTTTTTTTTAGAGGGAGGAAGGGGAGGAACAAGGAGGGTGGCGCTCAACGACAGCTTTGGTGATATTGGACAAAGAAAACTAAAAACGGAAAAACTTGTGAAAAAAATAAAGAGGATTACCATAGAAGGGGGATTTATAAAAAGGGAAAAAAAAAGAGCTCTTATGGCTGTAAGGTAGTAGCATGAGATTATTGGGAACTTGGGATGATGTATGTATGATTTTGATGGAACCATTGTGGTCTTCTATTTCGTGGTTATTCATTGTGACTTTGGTGCTTCCTTGTGGGGAATTTTGAATCTATTTCCCCATTGTCCGCCCCCCTCAGTTGTTATTTTTTTCAATATCTTTGGGGGTCAGATTGATTACCTCCCATCTCAGGAGGCAAGCTTATGAAATAGTGTGATGGAAACTGGTGGTTTCGTGTTTCCCGGTTGTCGGTGGTGGAAGAAACTGTCGTCGGTGGACGACAACGCCGCATCAGTCCCCCATTTCAGTTATCATTCTGGTGGTGATTTCCTGCATAATTATATACTGTTCTTAGTTTTTTATTTGTCTTATCACATTAAAAAAGTTACATTCATATTTAATGCCATTTTGAACACTATTTGGAGGCAGACTTGGTATTTGATGTGCCCGGGATGTTGGATTTTGGATTATTAAATTTTGTCTAGACTTGGGCGATTTTATAGGAGAGATTTTTGGTATGTCGTGGATCTGGGTGTGTTTTGTGTTTAGGCACGGCCTCTTATTTCGTTGTTTGTTGCTCTTTTACAGGAATCAGGACTAATTCAGTTAAGCCGTGTTTGTCTTGTTGAACTAAAAAGGATTGGACTTAAATTAAAAATATATGGAACTCACATTTTTAAAATTTATTTGATTGAAGTAGACTATTAATATTCTGGTGTTATGGGATTAGTCTTTTAACTTTTTCTTTTCCTTGGATTATTTGTGTCCCTCTCTAATTTTTTTTTCTTTAAATAATTTTTTAATTTTTAATTTTAATTTTATCATATTTTAATAGTAAATAAAATTATATAAACCGCAATATTTATTGAAAATTGTTAACAATTATTTATTGGGTGGTATTAATGAATAAATAATGTACGTATATATGCGTAAGTATCTGTCCAAATTCATAATTTTGGTTATAACAAATAAATTTGAATTTTTTATTCCGATTTTGTGATTTTAATTAAATTTTGACTACTTGTTCAAAAATTTGACTTAAAATGATTTTAAGTTAAAAGAGTTTTAAGTCAATAAGAAATTATTATATTTTTAAAAAAAAATTATATTTAATATGGATTTTGGTTGATAGATTTTGACAAAAATTTTAAAAATAT
>JAOTRH010100833.1:0-15927 GCA_034768845.1 Heliamphora exappendiculata
ATGAGTGGTGGTATGGTTGTCAATTTATGTTGAAGGTGTGGAGACCTGCCATAGATATACGAACACAATAAGACACAAAAATAAATTCTTATCATATTTTGCTGAGTGTTGTATACACATAAGAAACCTAAATAATACATATTAAGTAGTAGTTTCCATTTTTGTGATTTTCAGTTCATGTCCCCGTTAGTAAGATGAGGGAAATCCATTGGAGATTGAAGAAGAGAAAGTACCTATTGGGGGGTGTTTAGCAAAGCTAATGGTAGTAATTTTTAGCTTTCTATTACTAATTTTTAGTTATAAATTATAATTTTTTTTAAATATTTACAATTTCAATTATAAGTTATAATTTTTTTTTTATATCAACTAAAAGCTACAATCTTTACTCAACAATTACAATTTTTGTTATAAGTTACAATCTATAAATTATCACATGCTCTATCCTGTAAATTTATTATAATCAGTTTTGTCATAAATTATTTAATTACTTGTATCTACGGCATTTTCAACAATAAATACTTTATATAATGTGTGTGGAGTTAATTTTTTTTTTTTTTAAAACTAGTTGAAAGTATTATTATTTTTATTTTTATTTTGACCTCAATAGTGATCTATCTAGATTGAAAGTAATCATTTCATTTGAGAATAGAAAGTTATGATTGTGAATATAAAACAAATGTTACATTATACCTTTTTATTTTGTCACATAAATAAACAAACAAGTAACACAGCTTAAATGATTAAAGAAGTAGCAATGGATGAAAAAATTAGTCTCCAGAAGAATCAGAAGACGCCGAAATAGAAGAATTTGAGAGAAAAGATAATATATATTACACTGCATAAATTATTACAAACTCACAAATAGAAGAATGTGAGGAAAAAGATAATGCATACTACACTATATAAACTACTACATACTCAGTGTGGTGAGCTTCATATCAAGACGATGAGTGGTGGTATGGTTGTCAATTTATGTTGAAGGTGTGGAGACCTGCCATAGATATACGAACACAATAAGACACATAAATAAATTCTTGTCATATTTTGCTGAGTGTTGTATACACATAAGAAACCTAAATAATACATAACAAGGATGTTTTGATAAAGCAGGAAAACTGTAACACCCTAATTTGTAAGAGGGAGGGCCAAAGCATATAGTATTGACATAGTGGCAGCCTACATCATGTAGAAGGTGTAATGACGAATAAGATGAGATACATAACTTTTTTTAATTGCGTTATGAAACTCCAATTGGGATTGTTTTCAACCATTTTCAGGTGTAGATCGTCAAAAATACAACCTTGTTCACTCGTAATGATGTCCATTAAAATCTAATACGCAAAGGCCCATTTAATCTGATCTATTATTTGCAGTGGATTTTACCGATCCAATAAAGATTTAAGACGGAGATGGGTATTGAGTTCCTCCGTATTAACCATACCCGACTCATTTATTTTACATGATAAATCTTAACTATAAAAATTGCTTATATCATAAATTAGAATTAGATAAATTGCAAGCAATTAATTGTTTGTTCCGAAAATTCAAGAATAATAAAAAAGCACAGAGATGATTTTTCTTTTAATATTTGAACAAAAATTCCAATTGGACGAAATTAGAAATGTTTAGGACCAAAATAGATGACAAATGTCTCACTGTACACACACACATATATATATATATATATGTTATAAGTAGCTAAATAATATAGTTTTTTGCATAATTATTTATCAAAATATTTTTTCTCAATAGTAAATAAGGATCAACTGCTAGAAAAATAGTGAGCATTTTGAACAATTGAATCATCACAAGTGAAAAATCAAACCGAAAAATCGAACCCCAGCTCAAATTGAATCATCCCTTTCTTAGTTTTACGTTTTTACGAGTTATATAGATCTGTTTCTCATTGAAAAATTATTAGTTACTCTCGAAGTATTACGTGATACTCTCGAAGTACCATGTGATATTATTTACGTGATACTTTCGAACAATGGCGGAACTAGGAATTTGGTTCGAAAAGGCTACAAAAACATAAATATTCATGATAAGCAAAAAATTAAAATATGCATTTCTTACAATTTCTTTTTGTTACAGTTAACCGCGATGAGTTTTCATCTTTTGAAATTTTTTTATAATAGCATCATTGCTAACTATATAAAATACATCTCTCTTTATGTAAATCACCAAATACCGTTCATGCACTAATCACCCATTTGATTTCGCAATCAATTCTTCATAATATTCATAGCGAAAAATACCATTTTCGACTGTAGCAATTGCAACTGTCAAAATCAATGCCAAAGTAATGAGCAAGTAAACTAATGGATATACTTAGTCTCTTTCAGTCTTCACCATTTGTTTAACGAGATGAGTAATTCCATTCAACCTTGAGAAATTATCATTTGATCGCATATCAAAAATATATGTATCAAGTTGATCATAAAGTACCATAAGCTCAACTGGAGAAAAGTCGTTCGAATAATATTCAGCAAAACGAATCAATATCATCTTATCAAAATTAAAAAATGAGTTTGATGGATTCAAGCATGCCACACAGAGCAATAACTCATTGTTCGCCTTTGTGAAACGAGTACTTAATTCTTGAAGTTGCATATTGATGATAACATAGAATAACTCGACGCTAAAATGATGTAAGTTTTTCATTTGTTGAGCTTTGCGTTTTTTTTGCCCTTAAGCTACAAAGTCATCATACATATTAAGAACATCAATTTCATTATTTTCACAAAAAGAAGAAACATCATCAAGTAAAGATGTCCATTCACTTTCTCTCATCATTTGGAGCCGTTTATTAGAAACTTCAACCAAATTCATAGTATTCACAATAACTTTATCTTTCTTTTGTAATATTTGTGATAATTCAGATGTGATAGCCAATACTTGCCTAATCAAATGAAGATTTAATATAAAACCAAAAGACTCTATTGAGTTCAACAATATATTTGCTTCTGCTCATTGTTCTGAATTGGAACCATCATCTGCAATAACTTTCAGCACATCAATCACTGCTGAAAACATATTCATCAAGCTAAGCAATGTATTATAATGTGACCCTCGTCATGTTTCACTATAACGTTTGAGGCTTGTTTCCTGATTTAAGCCTTGTTTAGTTGAAAGTTCTTCAACATTAAGTGCTGCAACAAATTTTTCAACTTATTTCTCTTTAAGAATATCTTAGCGTTTACATGATACTCTAACAATATTCACCACACTACTAATAAGATGAAATAGCAGTGCAATTTGATCATGATTCTTTGCTACAGCCACAAATGCCAATTGCAGTTGATGCGCAAAGCAATTAACATAATATGTAGAAGGATTCTCTTTTAGTATCAGTGTTTTAAGACTATTCAACTTACCTTGCATATTACTTGTCCCATCATAGCCTTATTCCCTCAATCTTGAAATACTTAGTCCAAGCTTACAAAATAAAGTCTCCACAACTTTCTTGAGTGATAGAGCATTGGTATTAGCAACATGCTCAATACCCAAGAAGTGTTCAATGACATTGCCTTCTTTGTCAACATACCGAATTTCCACAGTCAT
Source organism: Heliamphora exappendiculata (assembly GCA_034768845.1). Taxonomy (NCBI): domain Eukaryota; kingdom Viridiplantae; phylum Streptophyta; class Magnoliopsida; order Ericales; family Sarraceniaceae; genus Heliamphora; species Heliamphora exappendiculata. The sequence goes on from JAOTRH010100833.1 coordinate 3,565, forward strand.
TTGCTATTTTATTGATATGTCACGGGCTTCAGTAATTAAAACTGAAAAGAATGCATCACCAAGATCTTCAACAATCATTTTGATGGTTTCAAATGCAGATGCACTGACAATATCTTTCTGAATATCAAGAGCTATCAATTTTAGATTCTGTGGAGCATTGGTCGGTGTAACTACATTAACTTCTTCATTTTGGTCGATAAGAAATTTCAGAAGTTCAAGAAATTTTTTTTGATTAGTTGAAGTTTCAGATTCATCGTGACCACGAAATGCAAGTCCTTATCTTAAGAGAAACCTAATACAATCAATAGATGCATTCAAGAAAATTCGACAAATCAAGTCGAGCTTGGTTTGACTGATTATCAAAAATCGTTCGAATATGTTGCTTTTGATTTAACAAATCCTGACATTTAGCGGAAGCTTGATTGTGCGCACTATTAAGACCTCCCACGTGAACTTGAAATTTTTCTTTTTTCTTCCAATTACAATACCCCTTGCCAACAAAAGAATCACCACCTGATTACTCTCTAATTTCTTGCTTGAAAAGATAGTAACATAAGCAAAATGCAGTATCTTTTGCTATACTATACTCCAACCATTGAGCAATTTCACTAAACCAAGCCTAGTTAAATCATTGTAATTTTTGTCCAAATGGCTTTTGTGAAAATTCATGATCACGATGTTGACAAGAACCCTTCCGCAGATATGCTCTACGTATTTGGTCTTTGTCATTAGGATTAAAACTATTAATCCGAGATCGTAATCCTAGATCTGCAGGAAGATCTACTAAGTTGATTTCCACGCGACTTTGCTTTAATAATCGAGAATTATTATCTCTTCTTTCAAAATTTTCTATTTCTAACTGTAATTTTCTTTTAAAGTATTTCTCTATAACAGTTTAGAAAAATAAAAAATAAAACAAAAGAAATCAACCTAAACTCAACTCAAACTAAGAAATCGATAATATTCATCAATCAGTAATCTCAAATAAATAATTTAACTCAAATCTCAAATAAATAATTTATCTCCAATCTCAATTCTCAAATCCCAAATCTCAATTCTCAAATATCACAAGTCACAAGTCAATAGCTCACAGGTCACAGCTAACAATAACAACAAATCTCAAACAACCAACAATAAAAGCAGATAAAGAATAACATTATAACAACACATTAAATAACAATAACAACAAATCTCAAACAACCATTGAGGCACTGTTTGGTTTCTGAAGTTATTATTTTGGAGGGTTTTTTACAAAGCAAAAATTTGTAACAAATCTCAAACAACCATTGAGGCACTGTTTGTAAAAATTGATTTTTACAAAGCAAAAATTACCTATGTGGGCTCTATACCTCACTGTCGCCGGCAATGCTGCGACATGCGGACCTGCTGTGAAATCGCCTCTCTCTCTCTCTCTCTCTCTCTCTTAGATCTCGCTCATCCTCGCCTCGTCAACTGTCGCCTGACTCACCTCCTCGTCGTCAACGCCTCGTTGTCGGCACTTGTTGGCGCCTCACTCTCGTCGCACCGCTGCGCTCAGTATCTCAGTCTCACCACTTAGGGTTAGGGTCCCTCCCTCAGCCGCTCTCTCTCACAAGTTCACAACAAAGACAGAAGGGTCACAGGCTAATTATAATTTTTTAAATACATATATAATAAAAAAAAATAGGTGGGGCACGTGACCCCCCTGGCCTCTCTTTCCATCCGCTATTGCTCTCGAATAGGGGTGGGCATCGTATCGTATCATATCGTGTTCATGTCGTATATTTGGCTCATATCAAAAACCTCCTAACACTAACATTACCCATTTAACTAGACGTGTTATTTATTCTAACATTAATACTACACACTTGTAAACGGTGTAACCAGTTTACAATATGTTTAGTAACTTATTTTAACAATTTATTTAATAACAAATTCACATTTTCTATTCTCTACATATTTCAATTTTAAAATCACATAAATTATAATAAATAAAAATTCCAAACAAACTGCAAAATGTCTTTAAATAGTTCGATGGAAAAACAACATAAATCCATACATGAAGAACTCCAAAATCCAAACAGTTCATGAAAAAAATTTATAAAAAATTAAACGAGTTAGATGGATCATTTTCAGATTTTGCGGGTTTAACACTAACTCGACCTGTTTATTAAATACGTTATAGAGTTGTGTCATTTTTAGATTTGAGTTGAAAAATAATCAATCCTAACCCTCTAACTTCGTGTAAGGTTCGAGTCGTGTCAAAAATTTTCACCCCAACTCGCGAGTCTCAACAAATGAAAAAGTTCGATGAATACCAAACTAAGTAGGTCGCCCTTTATTTTCTACCAACCCAACAAAGGTTAGACATCATTGTGCCACCCAGAATGTTTTCTACTAGATAATTCGATAGGAGTACCACATAAACAATGTCACATGATGCTCTGAAGCTATTAAATAATTAATATCCCCAAACTGTTTTTCGTTATATAATTTAATAAAAAGACCACGTAAATATACCTCATATCAACACTACCGAATAATTACTCCTTCCCATTCTCATGCACGCAGTCGCCAATTGCTCTAACAACAACATCGAAGAACACATGTATGTATTATAGTGTTAATGGTGCTAACTCTGCCCAAACAACACACATGATTAATACACAACTACTGAAAAATTTCGTTTACCGACTGATTTACACTAATTAATTTTCTTAAATAAGCTAAACGCTGCAAAAAGCTTAAATTAATCAATCACCCAAACAAAAAATAAAAACAACCACAATCACATACGAGACGGCGATTTTAACATGAAAAATTCCAAATCGGGTAAAAACTACGAAATCACACCAGGTCTAGAAAATCAAACACTATAAAATCGTTGATTACAAAAAAAACTTACAACCCCGACGTTGCACCCACAATCAATGGTAATAAGCCTATTTTTGCCGAATCCACGTGCACCAACTCCTGTGCTTGACCGCTGCTGGAACCCACCACCGGACTTCAATGCTGACGGACTCCTCCACCATACTTGAATATTTGAGAATCCTCTCAAGTGACTCCACAAATCCAAACTGATTGTTGAAGCTTTAATTGATTTGATGATTGGCTTGATTGTGCGGAAACTAAAGAATCATTGAGATATAGACTAGCTTGCGAGTATAATGAATAATCTCCCAAACTAGTAGCGGCTAGGTTTTTATACAAAATAAAATAAGAAGGCCCCTAACAAAGAAACCCTAGTTGCCTATTTATAATAGCCCTCCAAAACCTTCGTTGCTATTTCAATTAAAATCTGTCTCGCCGAGTACCGCTCAAGCGGTCTATTCACCGCTCGAGCGGTGAAGCCTGAACTGCAGTAATTTTGTTGCAGAATATAAGATACCAAGAGGTGTAATAAACCGCTCGATGGACCGCTCGAGCAGTCTGACCCCGCAAGCTATATTCAATGTTTTCTGCTCTTTTTTTTGTGGCCCTACAATATTAAAACCAAAACACAAACAAGACAAGTGTAAAAATATCAACGAATAAAATAAATAAATTGAATAAACATTTGTCATAAATTTGCCAAACTAAAAATCAATTAGACCGAGGCCAAAATCCTAACAATCTCCCCATTTGGCAATTCTGTGATAAAATTCAGCAAGCCAACCAATCCAAGCATGTAACCAAGGACACAAACTACAAAAAAAATTACACAACATATAACGAAGAACACCATAAAAAAATAAAAATAAAAAACTCCTCCTCAACCTAAATATCTAACACTAAGCCCTCTATTATCTCCCATTTTTTGTCACGAATTGACAAATAAATACAAAAAAAATTTGGAGAAGAGAACAAAATTAAAGTATAAGACAATCTTCAAGCATATTTGCATTCATTTGAAATCACAAAATCTATTCAAAGAGATTAAACACACACAGAATCCAAGATACCCTATATTCATATATGAACGAACACAAGCAGAGTAGACTCTATATGAAGAAGTGTGTGTGTGACTTGAAAAATTTCATGATTCTAAGAACAAATCTTTAATGAGATCTATATGGCCGAGCCACATCTATTTATCACAAATAAAAAAATGTAACAAAATCAAACCAGTTTTGACCCAATTCACTTTATAGGCTAACTTTTCCTCAACTAGAGACTGTAAATTTCTTTCTTTTTCTCTTTATTTTTATACTTTCATAGGCGGCTTTCATACTAGTACGAACGAAAAAGCACAGTTTGCGTAGGTAGCCATTTCTTAAGCAAATGTTGGCACGAATTTTAAGGTAGCTGCACACTGATACGTGCGAAAAGACAAGGTCCGCATAGGTAGCTATTTTTTCAAGCCAAACATACAGAACAAAAAGAATGAGGGAGTTTAACCATTAAGATCAAGTAGGTCGTCACTATGTGGTCATTTTGTGAAATTTTTAGACAACTGAAAGATAAAAGAGACCCATTGATAAATATAATCCCAAGTGCGGAAGGTCCTAGGTCCTTGCATCTATTAATGTTCAAGTGATGTACATAATAGACTCATCTGTGAAAGCGTTCTATCCACTATGAATTAGATTACCAAAAAAAATGGTAGTTAATCTCAAAGCTTAAATTATGGGATTTCAGCCAAATGTATTAATACACAAAAGTGTACTTAACCCTTAATAAAGTCCCCCACAATATTTTTTTATTTTTTTTAATAACAACAAAAAAAAACTAAAAACTAAAAAAACTCAAACACACAAAACAAAAAAAATAAGACTCAAAACAAACTAGGGACTACCACTAGCTAAAAAACTGTCTAGATTACTCTTTCGGACCCAAACTTTCTTGATTTTCAAAGGCACAAGTTTTGAGTTAGAAGTTCAATTCTTTCTAGGTTGGTGTGGCAAGTCATATCTGAATTTATTTTGATCATTCAACCTAGTGCAGTGAGGTCTGATGTGTCCCTTTATACCACAATGATGACAAATAGGCACAAACAAAGTATTCATATTCAAATTCATGCAATTTGGACGTATATGACCAATATTCCCGCAATGATGACAAGTAGGAACAAATTTAGTCTTTCTTACATTACCATGTAAAATGGTGGTTCTACTTGTCTGATTCTTCCACTTTCCACTTACTTTGGCTGAAAAGCTTGCAGATGATCTTTTTTATCTTATCCCATTTTCTGCTTTCACAAATTGTAGTGCAGACTTATGTAAAATTGACTGGCCAATTTTTTCTTTTCCTTTGTACGATTTTCTTGACGAAACACCCGTGAATCTAAGCCCACTCTTGTCAGTCACCGCCTTTTGTGACCCAAGCATGTCATCCAAAGCAATAGTACCTGCATTCAATTTCTTGAAAGTAGATTGAGCATTTAACATATCTTTTTCAAATTTAATCAATTTTAATTCAAGATCAGTTTTTAACTCAACACAAGCATGCAACTCTTTTTCATGAAATTCAATCATAGTTTGTCTAGTTTGACACAATTCAGATAAGTCAATTTTTTTTTTTCACATTTTGCAAGTTTTTTACACAAAATCTCTCTGTCTGATTTTAATTTCACAACCAGGTCTTGAACTTCAGTTAACTCTTGTTTCATACCATCTCTCTTTTTTTTCACCCAATTTATATTTTTTAACCAGCTTTGCATTTTGTTTGGTCAACTTGAAGCACTCTCTATAAAACTTATCATAAACTTGTTGAAGAGTTTCATCATCCTCACTTTCATCAACATTATTAATCTCCTTATTTTCAAAATTCTTAGACTTTTCATTTTCAGACTTAACAGATTCGTCATGAACAGAAGTAATGAAAGCAGTGATATTATCATCATTATAATCAGGCTCCTTCTTATCACTCGTGTCAGGTTCACTTTCGTCATCTCAAGTGACTGTGAATTTTTTTTGTTTCTTTTCTAAGAAAGTTCGGGCATTCTTTAGCCATATGTCCATATCATTTGCATTCATAGTATTGGATCTCAGAAATTTGGCCTTTCGACCCTCTTTTAATAAAATTGGACATATTTTTTGCTTTGTGTTTACTGTGCTTCTTTTGTAATTTTTTTTCCTAATTAGACTTTAGTTTTTTTTTAAAAATTAAATTTTTTTTCATAAAAATAGCCATCATCTCAGGGTCTAAATCATCATCTGAGTCGCTTGCAAAACTGAAGAGAAAGCTAATTTTTTTAACACCTTTTTGTTTAGAAAATTTAGCTCATAGGTTTGCAGGTTTCCAACTAAATCTTCAACAGAAATGGAATCAATGTCTTTACTTTCTTCTATTGATGTGACTTTTGGTTGAAAACGTTCGGATAAAAATCTAAGAAATTTTTGAACGATTTTAGAAGTTAAATTTTTTTCAGTAAGATTAAACGAAACATTCACAATATCACTTAATTTTGCATAAAAATCATCAAAACTTTCATCGTCTTTCATACGTAGATTTCAAATTTTGCTATAAAACGTTGAAATTTTGAAATTTTTACAGTATCAGTTCTTTCGCGAGTGATTTGAAGATTATATCCCATACTTCTTTAGCCAAGTTACAAGTACTAATTCTATGAAACTCATCTTGTGTGACTCCACTAAATATAGCATTTATAACTTTGCTATTCCAACCTGCATCCTCAAAATTAACTCTGTCCCATTTAGCCACGGACTTAGGGACGGTTATGCCATCAACAATACTGGTGGAAGGCTTGTAACCCTCAATAACGGAAAGCCAAACTCTTTCGTCAATAGATTTTAAAAAAGCTCTCATCATAATTTTTCAAAATGGGTAATTATGGCCGTCAAAAAGGGGTGATGTACCGGTCGAAGCGCCTTCTTTAAGAAAATTCATTTATTGCAAATCAGTCAATGGATCTCACAAAAAAAAATTTATAAAAAAATTTTGTGACCCGCTCTGATACCAATTGAAAAATTCCGTTTACGGACTGATTTGCACTAATTAATTTTTTTAAATAAGCTAAACGCTACAAAAAGTTTAAATTAATGAATCACCTAAGCAGAAAATAAAAACAACCACAATCACGTACGAGACGGTGATTTTAACGTGAAAAACTCCAAATTGTGTAAAAACCACCAGACCACACCGGGTTTAGGAAATCAAACACTATAAAATCGTTGATTACAAAGAAAACTTGCAACCCCGACGTTGCACCCACAACCAATAGTAGTAAACCTATCTTTATCAAATCCACGTACACCAATTCCTGTACTTGATCACCGCTGGAACTCACCATCGGACTTCAATGCTGACAGACTCCTCCACCAGACTTTAATACTTGAGAATTCTCTCAAGTGACTCCATGAATCTAAACTGATTGATGAAGCTGTGATTGACTTGATGATTGGCTTGATTGTGCGGAAGCTAAACAATCATCAAGATATAGAATAGCTTGCGAGTATAATGAATAATCTCCAAAGCTAGTGGCGGCTAAGTTTTTATACAAAATAAAATAAGGAGGTCCCTAACAAAGAAACCCTAGCTGCCTATTTATAATAGCCCTCCAAAACCCTCGCTGCTGTTTCAATTAAAATCTGTCTCGCCGAGGACCGCTCGAGCGGTCTATTCACTGCTCAAGCCGTGAAGCCTGCACTGCAGTAATTTTGTTACATAATATAAGATACTGTGAGGTGTAATAGACCGCTCGATAGACCGCTCGAGCGGTCTGTCGGGTGGTTTGACCCCGCGAACTATATTCGATGTTTTTTGCTCTTTTTGCGTGGCCCTACAATATTAAAACCAAAACGCAAACAAGACAAGTGTAAAAATATCACTGAATAAAATAAATAAATTAAATAAATATTTGTCACAAATTTTTCAAACTAAAAACGAATTAGACCGAAATCAAAATTCGTAACAACTACAATTCTATAAAAATGGGTCTCTTTACTCATACATGGACTAATATACTACTACAATTCTTAGAAATTACTTTTTTTTTAAAAATATTTTTTTGTCTCAGGGTGTCTAGATCAATTTATGCACGTCTCGATTAACTTTTGAAGGATAATTTCGCTGTCTACTAATGGAGGCCCAATTAAAGCCAAAGCAAAACCTGTATACACTAGCTCCACAAGAATTGATAACATCTAGAAAGTTTCGCACCGAAAACTTTAGAGGGAGGAAACCTTAAATCTCAAGTCTTGATAGTCAGGCTAATCTCTTGATCTTTTTAGAATTGAGCTTAGTAATTTAAATTTGATTTGGATTAAAGAGACTCTGGTGATATGTAGTAATAGTAGTAGGAGGGAGGCAGGGACCACCCAGGATTTGAATTTAGAGGTGGTGAATTTATATACTAATAATTTTTTTTTAAAATATTCATGAACTATAATTATAATTTTTATTGGCATAAAAAGAAAAATATAATATCAAAATATATAAATAAGGATGTTTAATTTTATTCAAAACAAATAGCAAAGACATCAATTTTACATTTATCTATCTATCTATCTACTAAAATGATGTATCTTTAATTGTGCTTGTCGCTCTTTCATGTCATTAAAGGCATCTATAATAGAGTTGATACTAAAAATTCTAACAATGTCTTTCTCAATAAAAATGATCAAGTAATTTGCTACAAAATCAACCTACATCTTACTGTACAGTCTAGTTTTTACAATTTTCATAGTTGGAAACGCACATTCTGTTGTAGCTGTTAAAACTGGTAAAGTCAATACATGACAAATCAATCTATTAATAAGAGAATAAATTATTGACTTTCCTATTTTTGCTAGCACTCCAAAGTCTTTTGACTTATTGTCTTTTGGGTTTAAGTTACTCCTAAAATTCACCAATGAACTTTTTATTTATTTGGTTTAAAGTGACTTTAAGCAAAAAATTTGACTTAAAACCAAGTTTTCAAATAAGGCATTAACTTTAAATTAACTTAATTGGATTACGATTAGCTATGCATAGTATATTCTTTAGGAAAACTAAAAGTTAACTTTATAATAAAAGGATTTTTCAAAATCGTAGAAGTAGTGATCGACCCCATTTGCCGGGAGTGAAATTACTGTATAAAAATGATGGCAACTGGGTGAAAGGGTGGTTATGGTTGAAATGAGAGAAGGAGAAGAAAAATGAAAGAAGTAAGTAGACAAAATTAGGGGTGTAAAAATAGCCCGTGGCCCGCAGATGACCCGGGATCTATTACTGTGTGGGCCCGACCTAAGCCCGTAGCCCCCATCCTCGGGCTTGGGCCTCCCTTCCCAAACCCGTGGGCCAAGTCAGCTCGAGGCCTGTGGCCCAAAAGCCCAAGCCCAAGCTCGCCAAGAAAGGCACCCGACCCGACCCGGCCCGAGACCCACCAACAGTCAAAAAATTTGGATCAACGGCCCGAATTGCTTCGTTTTGAAAATGAAAGGCCGAAATTAAGTGTTCGTTGGGCCCGGCCCTGCCTAACGGCTAGTTTTTGAATTTTTTTTAAAAAAATAAATTTTTTTCCCTATAAGTAGGGCCTTCTACTCTTTCTAATTTCATTCAAACAACTCTCTACTCTCTCTACTCTCTGGTCTCTAATTAATCGATGATTCGTGAATTAACGATATTCGAATTTAGTGCAATTGTTGGCAAATGAATGAGTAAAAATCAAGAATCAAGATCAAAACACAAATCGATTGAGATCAAGATTAAAGATCGGAGTTCCTTAATTTGATTTACTTTATTTTTTGTAATTTAATTTATTTTTTACGATATTTAATTTATTTGAATACATTTTTTAAAATTCTAATTAATTTTTTTTTAAATTAAATTTTATTTTATTTTCAAATTTTAATTATAAGATACTTTTTTCTACTTTCTATTCTTTAATTTATCAATTTCGTTTTAAAATTTTATAAATTTTTATTTTATTGATGAATCCAAACATATTTACCGTTAATAAAGAAGAAGATATTTTCACATTTCAACATAGTGGTTCTAATCACACTTTCCTTGCTCCTATTCCTAATTCATCTACTAATTCATCAATATCTGCTGGTGCATCTGCATCTGTAGATTCATCTAGTGAAAATGCTTCAAATTTATGAAAAAATTTTGAATTTTTTTTAAAAATACTGATAGCACTGTTACTGTTAAAGTAAAATATAAAATTTGTAATAAATTATTTTCGGGTAACACATCGAATGGCACTAACTACTTACGTAGACATTCTGATACTCACCTAAAAAATGCATATCTTAATCTCACTACACAAATGCAGATAGATAGGGGGTCTAATTGGTAATATCACTAATTTTTTTTATGATCCTATCCGCGTACAAAATTATGTTGTTGATTATAAAATAGAACAAGAACAACTATTTTTAATGATTGAACAACCGACATTTAAATATATGATACAAGACAAATTTGTTCCTCAATTTCAATATTTCTCTAGAAATACTACAAAAAATAAAATTTTATAAAGATTTAATGAAATTAAAACCGAGTTGATTAATTTATTTACAAATCTAAAAGAAAAAATTTGTTTAATTTTTGATTTATGGACTGCTAAAAATGCACAAGAATATCAATATATTACAGCACATTTTATAGATAATGATTGAAATTTACGTAAAAAGATTTTTTTATTTAAAATTATAGAATTTTTCTATATCGGTCATTCTTTAGGTGTAGTTATTAGATAAGAACTACTTTCGTGGGGTATTGCATCAAAAATATTTTTTATTACTTTAGATAATGCTTCTTATAATAATGAATATGTCAACTATTTAAAACGTGATTTACAGTTTTTATTATCTGATTCTTTATTTTATGTTCGTTATTCGGCACATATTTTAAATTTAATTGTTAAAGAAGAATTTAAATATTATATTGAATTTTTTGAACGAGTTAAGTTAGCAATAAAATGTAAAAATAGTAGTGTTAGAAGAATTGATATGTATAAAAAAATATGCCAACAAGAAAATATAAAATGTAAAAAATTACAACATGGCGTAGAAACTAAGTGAAACTCTGTATATATTATATTACAACTAGTAATAAAATAAAAAAAGCAATTAATTTATTTTTTAAAATGAATATAAAAATTAATTCTACTCCACCAATGCCTAGTGATTGGAATAATTTAAATGTATATAAAAAAATTTATAAAATTTTTGATCAAGTAACAAAATTATTTTCTTATATTTACACTCCTATTACTCCATTAATTTTATTACAATTAAAAAAATTTACTGCAATATTTGATGAATTCTTACTCGTTGTAAATTATTATCAGATGATATTTAGTATGAAAGATAAATTTGATAAATATTATAATAAAATAATACATATTTTTGGAATAGCTATCATACTGATTCTAGGAGTAAAAATATTAGTTTACAATATTTTTTAGAAAATATTTATGGTAATGCAAACCAACTTGAAGTAATAAATTAAACACTTAAAAATTTATATGATGAATATAAAACTAATATAATACATCAATCAACACAACCCGTGGTTAGGACATCATCTCAAAGTCGTAACGATGATTGATTTATGATAAAAACTAGGTGACTTTCTGAGGTTCATGAGAGTTCTATCATAGAACTCTATTATTATTTTGATACTGTAGAAAATTTAGATAAAAATGATTTTAATATTTTAGATTATTAGAAATAACACGAGGTGTCGTAGTCAGTATTGTCCGCGATAGTTCGCGATATACTTGCTATTCCTGTCTCTACAGTTGCTTCGGAAACAATTTTTAGTGCAGGTAAACAGATGTTGAACAACTACATATCTAGACTAATTCTGGAGATAATGCAAGTTTTAATGATTACACGTGGTACAATTTACGTAGCAAAAAAATATCAAGAAATAGACGAGAAGAAAAGATTAGAAGCAGACTTAGAAGCTATCACCTGTGGAATACCTGAAGAATTATTAGGATCAGATTAATTTTTATTTTTATTTTTTGCATATGTAAATGTTATTTCTTTATATTTGTAATTTTATATTTCATTTGTAATGTATTTTAAGTAGAGAATAATGCAAATAATTGTTAGGCTTGTATGTGCCAACCTAGTTGTGATGTACTTGACCTATAGTGATGCAATTTTTTTATTTTTTGAAATTGTACAATACACTTATAATGTGTAAAATATAATATAATTGTAAATATTTAATTTTTGATTAATAAAATTTATATTACATTTTATTATTTCAATTGTTTAAACTTATTGCATTTAATTGTTAAACTTATAAGTTATAATAAATTAATAAACTTATAATAATATCAATTATAACATTCTCAATTAATAATAAATTTATAGTAAACTAATAAACAAATAAAATATAAACTTAGATAACATAAACTAACAAGTTATAAACTTATACTAAATAATTAACTAGTCAATTAATAATAATACATTATAAACTTATAATAATATCAACTAT
>JAOTRH010100844.1:0-15926 GCA_034768845.1 Heliamphora exappendiculata
GTTAGCACATTCATTTTGGAAATAAGAAATATTATCCAATTAAAGACATTTATTTATAGGAAATAAAATATGAAAATTATCAAAATCAATTAAAGAAGCTATTGGGCTAACACATTAGATCAAATTTATATATTAAAAGTTGTATAGTTCTAAAATTTATAATGAAAAATATAACTAACTCGTCGTGTTAGTGTTATGTATGCATATTGAATCACTAAGTCAATAAAGAGTTTGTGAAGGGGGACGAATTCAACACGAGTCAGACCGTTAAATAACTCATTGGGCCTAATTCATTGGGAGGCACGCCACTTGGGCTGCCCTATGCATGGCTATGACCCTTGGGGCTTAGTTTGTGCAGAATGTAGAGTCGAGCTTCTCAACATTAATGATGATAATGTGATTGAGTAAATGGCATTAATAATGATATGACCAAATGTGCAAGCCTAATGCTACATACCACCCAAAAGAATATAAACTTGACATATTCCATTTGTAAAGTAAGGCTATTGATGAGATTGTGTTCATTACGAGCCTCTAAAATGGGCATATCCCTCGGCTTCTATATAAAGAATCCAAATTCCTGTTACAAGTTACACAATAATTCTTAATAAAATTCTATCAAACCGAATTTGTATTGTTTATTTGACTTATTTTTTTCTCCCAACCCTCAAGATACAAACTTGCTCGTTGGAGTGACTTTCTAACATTCGTTACCGGCCTAGCCTATTGGTTACCACTGCGAGTAGGTCCGTTGGACCCAACCAAGGATTTTATATGGATTGATTTTTATATCTATTTGGCATTAAGTTTAAATTCATGTACAATTAAAATACAAAAATATATATAAGAATAGTAAAAAATAATAAGAATACAATGTCAGAATATATGCTTAGAACTAATTTTTATACATTTTTTACATTTAGAACAATATAAAAAAATTTATTTTAATAATATGAACCATTGATACATTAAACTACATAAAAAATATAATACATATAAAATATTAAAGTATTCATACACCAATAATTATATGGTCAAAAAATATATCTTTTTAAAAATAAATAATAAATATAATTTTAAAAATAAACTTTTATACTTATTTTTTTAAAATGTATGTAATTCAATCATTAATTATCTATAATCGGTTAATTTAATTTTTTATATAAGTAATTTTCTCAACAAATTTAATAATATTAATAATTTAAATTATTAAAGTAAACTCAGAGAAGTACACGTGATTCCGGCTTAGACGGAGGTAAATGCGTGGCTATGGTACTGCAAGATATATATATATATATATATATATATATACCGAGAGAGAGAGATTGGTAGACTTTGGTGGTCTCTTCCGGTTTTCAGTTTTTCTCCGCTCCGTCCCATTTGCATTCCTCCACCCTCTCGAGTGGCAAGAGATTGGAAAGGAAAAATTGAACCTAATAATTTTTATCGGTATCTCAATTTCCGAAGATCGAATCGAGCGATCCGAGCTAGGGTTTTCGATTCTACCCGGTGTGTTTCGAGGGTTTGGAATTCCAAGTGATTGGATTCAATATGCTGATCAGAAATGCTAATCGGTGAAAATTGGAGCTCCGATATCGACTGCGAGGTAGGAATCGAAGGGCTAAAGAGATGGATGTTGATTCGTCAATGGTGTCGGAGGCCGATCACGCGGACCCAAGCAGCGACGGCCAGGCGTCCGAACAGCTAGACCAGTCTCCGGCGGATTCTGGATCTCCATCGGCCGCGCCGCCGCCGCCGCTTCAGCAGCAGCAGCAACAGCAGTCTCAGGTGCAGCAGAGCCCTGTGGCTGGGCCGAGGACTGCTCCGACGTACTCGGTGGTGAACGCCATCTTGGAGAAGAAGGAGGATGGACCGGGCCCGAGGTGCGGGCACACCTTGACGGCTGTCGCAGCAGTTGGAGAGGAAGGGACTCCAGGTTACATAGGACCGCGGTTGATTCTATTCGGTGGCGCTACAGCTCTTGAGGGTAATTCTGCAGCATCAGGGACTCCATCATCAGCTGGAAGTGCTGGAATAAGTACGTGTGTGGTTTAAGCCTCTTGCCACCTCCGACTTTCCATATTTAGATATTTGGGTATTGGTTTTTGCTGTATAGAACCCTAGATTTGTTTAAGATTAAGGATTTGGGTCCATTTTTATGGGTTTAGCACATGGATATTTCTTGATAAACTTAATTGTAATCGATGTAGACCTTGAAATTCAAGTGCCATAGAAATTCCTATAGTTTGTTTAAACTCGTGACGCATATGGTGGTGATTTTATTCCCTTTCCTTCGTTTTGAAGCTCAACTAATTCACGCGGCATTTAAACCTTGGTCCAGTTAAACCTTATTTATTAGTCAAGTTGTATGGTGTTGTGGTTACGGTGCCAAGGGTGCTCTAACTTTGTTATTGCTTTGATGGAATTTGTTTTATTTGTTTATTGTTTTTCCAAGGTGTAAAGAACCCTAATTCTGTTTAGAAGCTCAACTATTCAGGCCCTCTTTTTAAGGTAGTACATAAAAAGTAAAAAATTAATTTTGCATAAATTGAGCCATGCTCTCAGTTAAGGAATGTAGACGCATGCACACCGCATATTGGTGTAAAAGATATGTTAATTTTTGTTAGAAGTGATTCTACGCGCACAGATAAGAATGACCGACCATAGACACACGAGACAAGGGCAAAAACTCTGAGTAGTCAGAGTTTAAACTATGAGTAATCGGAGTTTTTGCCATTGTCCCTTGTCTGTGTTTGGTCGGTGAACCATCATCTGTGCAATCAACACTTTTCTTTTGTTAGAATATCTCTCTGGAATTTTAGAATGAACTGTTTTCTGCATATTACAGAGATGAGAATGATACTGTTAATCTTTGTTAGATTATCTCTCTGGAATTTTGGAATGGACTGTTTTCTGCTTTATACCTTTGTGATCCTTAAGTTTGTGTTGAATTGTAGGGTTAGCTGGGGCCACTGCTGATGTGCACTGCTATGATGTATTGACAAATAAATGGTCTAGGTAAGCCCAGACCAGCGATCACTTGTCACCCGTTGATAATACTTCTGATTACTCCTTTTTATCAAAAGCTCACATATTTTAATTCCTAATGCTCTGATTAACTTGCTTGGCAGAATCACACCCTTCGGAGAACCTCCCACACCAAGGGCAGCACATGTGGCAACTGCTGTGGGTACTATGGTTGTTATTCAGGTTGGAAGGCACATTAATGTTTCTGTATTTATCCTTTTTAGCACTTCAGCTATTGTTTCCCTCTTTCATTGGTAAGGATCTTTTTATCCAACACAGGGTGGAATTGGTCCAGCGGGTTTGTCCGCTGAGGACCTTCATGTTCTTGATCTCACACAGCAACGGCCACGATGGCATAGGTTAGGTTCCTGAAGCTTGTGCATGCCAATTTACGTATGGAAACGCCTGAATGTGCATATATATGCTTATAGCTTCTATGCATGTTTGAGTGTGCAGTTTGTTTTCTGAGTTATAACCATTAAATCCATGACAACATCTCTGTAGGGTTGTGGTCCAAGGTCCTGGGCCAGGTCCACGTTATGGTCATGTCATGGCTCTAGTAGGGCAAAGATATCTGATGGCAATTGGCGGAAATGACGGTGAGCCTCTTGCATAGCTGTTTCATCCTGTGAATATGTTTACTGTTTTGTGGCCTTCAGCAATAATTTGCTGCGCAATTCTAGGAAAGCGACCTTTGGCTGATGTATGGGCGCTAGACACGGCTGCGAAGCCATATGAGTGGCGGAAATTGGAACCGGAAGGAGAAGGTCCACCTCCATGCATGTAATTTTCTACATCTTTCCTTTATATGTGATGCAACCTTATTGTTCCTCCATTTCCCCTCACAATACCTTGTGCTATATGTGTTTTTATGGTCCTTGTGAAATTGTATTTTTTTTGGCGTAACCATGTCGATTTTCTTTAATTTATCGCAAAAATAAAATAAACATGGAAGGGGAACCGTATGCTCATTTTGTCTGTTGTGGTGTCAAACACAAACAGTAATGCCATCATATTGACCAAGCAAGGTCGTGGTTTTTGTGCTCACACGATTTGTTGTGAATCATGGGAACACAGACCGTAAGCAATGAGCGTGTTTTAGTTGTCTGAAGCTATGAGATATAATGTGGATTGGTAGTTGATGTTTGAAAAGCTATAGGATTGTTTGCTTTTCTCTATTATCCCGAATTTCTATCTTTTGGAAATAGTCAAGCACAAAGCCAATTATTCAGTTAGATTTTACCCTCCTTGCAACCTGCATAGGCCTGCAAACATTTCTCCAAACTGTTAAAATGGAAGAAAATAGCATCGGGTAGACTATAGCATACAATTTTACATTGGAGGCTGATGTTGGGGCTTCTTCACATCCTCTTCTCAAGAAACATTTAGGTTGCTTTCCCTGTGAGGTCAAAATACGAAATGGAATTACAAGCTAGATTATTTCCCAATAGTTACCAAGAAAAAGAAAAAGATTCATAAATTTCTTCCCCCCCCCTCTCTCTCTCCCCCACATACAACAAAATTTATGTATTTGTTTACGAGATGGTTTTTCTTTTATCTTTTAGAAGGATGTCATGGCTGACAAAAGGCTTGTTGTTAGCATCCACGGGGAGTCCTGAAAATGCCCTCTCCAGAACTGTGGTGGTGTTGCCATGCTTTGCTCTATGCTATGCCTTGCTCTATGCCATGCCTTAACTTGCCTTACATTGCCTTTATCTTGCCTTGCGCCCATGCCTAGTCCATGCCATGCCTTGCCATGCCCATGCATTGGCGTGCTGCCCAACAACTTGATGTGGCTCTGCATAACCTCGTTTTCAAATTTATAGTAGTTTTTAGCAAAGTGTTCTTTGGCATTGGGCGTAGGTGGCACCGGCACGGCATGCGCGCTGCTGCTGATGCGTTGGGCCATGCACATGGCAGCTTGTGGGCGGTCTCATGGGCGCCCCGGGGCCTTATATTGGGCATGTCATGGGCACCCCTGGGCCTCGCTTTGGCCATGCCGTGGGCATTCCGGGGCCTCGCTTTAGCACGTCATGGGCATCCCAGGGCCTTGCTTTAGCCTTGTCCTGGGCACCGCGTGGCCTTTATTTCTTACTCTGCAACTAACGTGATATTATTCTATGCCTTATTATCTCTTATGTGAAAGAACAAGACAATGCACATGGGCAAATCAACATTACCAGAGTTAAACAACACTGTATAATTATTAAATACTCTTGGAGTACCGCGTGTGCTGCTCACGTGGTACTCCCAACAAATGAAAATGTTCGATGTTCACTAAGCGGGCCACTCTTTATCTGCCACTTGCCTAACAAAAGTGGCTTACCTTTGTTCTACCTGGAGTATTTTTCGTTACATAATTGGGTGAAAGCACTACATAGACAATGCCACATGGTGTTCTGGGACTACCACATATTCAGTTGACATCACCTGATTAAAGTTTTATTAGGTTACTTTAATGCTATTGTTAATGATTTGATCCACTAAATGTTTGACTACCCCCTTGGAAAAAAGGCAAAAAGCATTATAATTCAACTAGTAAATTCTTTTTTAAGTTTTTGGTTCATGATCAATTGTGATTCCAAAGAGATTAGGATTATCTCTCTGCAACTGAGCCCTTAGTCAATTTCGTTGGGTGCTGACAGGTTCCATTATGGACTGATGCCTGATTACTTGTTCTCCAATGTTGCACATAAGTTTACCACAATTACTGATGTTTCTCTGCAATGCGCAATTCATTTTTCACCTGGTTTCTTGGTTTTTCAGACCATAAATGCTCAGTGCTGTCAGTGCTGAATTATAATCTACATGGCACCTGTTTTTTTTTTTTTTTGGTTCACTCAAGGTTACTGGAAGGTTAATAATATATACTTTACAAAGAAGCATTTTGAAAGGAAAACAAGTGATGGTCCAGGTCATAGTTTTTTGGGATTTTGCAGCTCTACTCTTTACCATGTACTGCTTATCACCAACAAAATCATCTATTAGTTTGGTATCCTCCTCAAAAGTTGATTTCTGATATAGCAGTTCAAAAGTTAAGGCTTTTGTGAATCTTAATTGGTGGGATTCTGTGTGCTTTGTTGGATGCTCAACATGCATAATTGAATTAAGATTTAGGAAGGTCAAACAGTACTATAAGTCTTCTGCCCTTTTGTGATCAAAAGGCTTGTGATTCTTCTTGAACTGAAAATTGACCACTGCTGCTAGTTTGTTGATAATCTGTTGTGCATATATGCATTTTGTGCATATAAATATCTGTTCATGTTCTTGCGAGATCCCTGATGGTTTTAATCAATTATATAGTCCAGACTCTTGTTTGACATGTGGTGGCATGCACATGATCATGACGAGTCTAAATTTTGACTAGTCAACACTCAGTTTTGCACCTGTGCAAGCAACACACGTTTATTTTTGCTAGTTCTTCTTATCCTCCTGTTTTAAAGTGGTTTCATTACTCTAAAGTCCTATAGAAGTTCTTAGGATCTGGATGGTTATTCAGTTGATATTCAAGTTGTGTATAGACTGAACATATAGTCTCCCTGCATTTTGGTTGAAGGCTGCTAGAGTATTTTGGTTAATGAGCTTTATTTGGTTTCCATTGATGGTATATTCATGATCATTTTTCTAGTTAATCAGTCATTTGTTCGTCTTGCTTGAGTAGGTATGCAACAGCAAGTGCACGTTCTGATGGTCTCCTTCTTCTTTGTGGAGGGAGGGATGCTAACAGTGTGGTAAGTTAATGAACTCTTTGCATGATATATGGTTTCAAATGCTTGAAATATTAGAAGCCATGCATTCCTATTAACTTATCATCTTCTGTAATTAGTTTATTTTTCTTGCGACCTGTGATGAAGTTATTGCTCTATATGTTTTCTCCCAATAAGTTGGTTGGTTTTCTTTATTGGGAAGCCAACAATTGTACATGTTGAAAGAAGTGTCATTTCCTATCTTTTGGTCCCTTTCTAGATCAGAACATGTTGCTCAAATTTTCCTTTCTTGTTTGTCTATGAATTGTCAGCAGGGCATTAAGAGAATGCAAACTGTATAAGAAAAAAAAATCCCTAACAAAAGAGGGAGAAAGACAAAAAGGAACTTCCGCAAAAATTGATGAAAACAACAAAAACCTCCACAAAAATAGGATCATCCCAAAGATGAAGACTTTATAAAGTCAACCATCTTGTCCATCAACGGTGTACTCGTTCGAAAAGCCAACTATACAAATTAAATAGAAGAACATCCTTTAATCTAAACGACGATTCTACCCCATCAAAAAACACTATATTAGCTCCAACTAGATTAGCCATATCAAACATAGAGTAACCAAAATTCACGCCCTTCTCCTACACCTCGCTACTATACTATCTTTTCAGCTCAACAAAACATGAAATACCTCCTTGTAAAAAACCTAACCATCACCGCCTGAAAGCACCATAAATAATAAAGCCCTACAATTTCCTAGGAAAATCACAATGAATAAGTGAAACAAATTTCCCTCACTGCATATACTATACAATACCAATTTGTCAACACCAGACCCGGTGAATTATTAATCGCAAGAATCTTTTCACGTGCAGTAGATCAATCAAAGATGCTATTTTCTAAAGAGCGCTAAACTTTTAAAAACCCCTCAATGAGAAAGAAGCCCTTCTACTACCCAAAATGCACTTTTAGTCTTTTCATGTTGCAACAGTCGTGTAATGAGATCTCAGGTGGGCCCCTTATTCTACCATCCATAAGGTAATTAAGGTAATAATTTCAGGTGTGGAGGGAGAGAGTAACTATCTCCATCAAAGATTTAACACTCATCTCTTTGCGTTCGCTTCTCCATCTAACATAATCCACTTCTGTCCAGTGGTATGTGATACCTGATACAACTGATTTTGCGGTGTGAAGGAAAATTCTCGTCGTGCTGGCGCTATTTAAAGGTAAAAACGTTATATAACAGAGCATAGCGACCATTAAAACAAGTAAAACCAATAAAAACTTTGCGAGAATGAGGATCGAAACATTTATAGTCTTTCTGGGTAAGAGAATAACCAATAAAAATATACTGCAAAGCCTTAGGATCAAGTTTTCCACAAGAATGAAGTGTATGAACAAATCACCCGCAACCAAAGATTTTGGGTTGAAGACAAGTACTGAAAGAGCTTGATGAAAGGAGCTCAAAGGAACATTGAAAATCAACAATAGTAGATGGCATACAATTAATAAGGTAGGCAGCAATAAGAACAACATCACCTTAAAAAGATTTAGGAATGTGTGTGGTGAAATTGGGAGAACATGTAACCTCTAAGAGACGACGATTTTTTCGTTTAGCAACCCCATTTTGTTCAGGGATACCAACACAACTTGTTTAATAAAGAATGTCGTGCTCTTCTAGATCCATCCCATTATCACTATAAAGAACTTTGATGTTGGTGAAAAATTGACTGAGAACCATTTCGTGAAAAGTTTGAAATAGTGTACAAAAAAGCTTGCAGATGTCCTGCCCGTCCTTTTTTTGAGGAATCCTTCATATTGAGGATTCTAGGCTTCCCAGGCTCGTTAAAAAACACCGATGTTTGGTCCAGTTTTTCGAAGCATACATGCACTATTTGGATTGAAAACTATACCTTTGTAGCTTGACATTGGGAATTAATGACTTTTTAACACCGAGTACCAATAATTTGAGTGGGATGATATCCTATTCCTCATACAACATAATACAGGGTGTTAAGCCATGCCCTTTCTTGGTTAGACCAACTAATGATTTTCGACAAGTCTTTCTAAATCTTGAGAGCAAGAAGCAGCAAGAAAGCTTTCTTTAGCATTATGGATAACTAATCCATTTTTAAATATGGTTGAGAGATTTTATCCAAAAATGGGCGAAAAAACACCGAGCAAGGCTCCCATGGAGAGCCAAATGTCTTCAAGCATGTCAAAACAACATATCCTTAATTAGGCTTCCCATCCTTATGGTGATGTGCCACTCTGTTATGGAAACTTTGACAAGCAGTTTACGACACCTACGAAATAGTTAGTGATGATTCCTCCTCCTATGGTTATGCCTATTTTTGTGTCACAAAATTCTCAACCATATCAATATCAAGTTTCCTATGAACAAAACCATCAGTGTAGTTGGTGAACTTAATGTTGAGGAAGAGTGCATTATGCTTGACTCCCAAGATTGGTTCGCTAGTGATCTTCCTACCTTAATAGCGACCCCTTCAACCCAAGCTTTATTCAAGTTCAGTCCCTTCTTCTCGATCTTGTATTGATCCACGACCATCCTTGGTATCCCTTGTGGATATTCCACATGAAATTCTCAACGAGGGTTCCAAACCTCCTCTACCTCTCGTCGAGATTTTTAAAAAGGCGTGCTTGGGCACAAGTTCAACTTCTTTGATTAGGCCACTACTTGGGGCTTGGTTTAGTATAAAAGATGGGATTCACTACCCGATTAGTCTCCCTACGCTATTTGGCATCTTTGGTCTAGGCTTTGACCCAAAAGTCAATCTTGGATTGATAACGTCCCACTATGGATTCATAAATAGAACTTTGCATGTTTTACTGCGAAAAGTTTCTCGCTACACAAGTCGCGTCACTCCATTCATTCAATTGGGTCACCAAAGCATCGGTGATGAGCTTTGAAAGATATTAACCAGAACAGGACTCTCACAAGGGATTTAGCAGTTCTGTGGTTGCCTAATCAGTAGAGCACATGTGACTGAATTGCTCGTACCCGAGCTCGAGAAACATTCCTTATATTGACTGAGTCTCCTCCGTTTCACGAGCAGTGCAGACAACGTTTCACACGTTGCCTTCGCTAACTGAGCTGACAAGTGTATGAATGAAGTTGAAACAACCATTGTACTTCAGAACTCCCCTCTACTGCTTCGTAGTCAGATTAGACACATGGAGTTCACTTGAAGAGAGAATGGTGGGAATGACTTCTTGCAATGTGACGAAACTCAAATCTTGTTTTATATGCTGTATGATGCCGAACCCAAAGAAAGAGAAGGGGAGAGAGGGGAAACACAAGGGGCTACAACCGTAATTCTCAAACACACTAACTATTATTGATCAAAACTGCTGGTTACATGGATACGCACCTTATTTATAAGATAGCCCTAATGTGAAAGGAAATAATAAAATATCTTAGAATAATAACTTAAATAACTCATAAATAACTCTTAATAGATTAAATAACTAACAACAACACTTATTGGATCAAAAGGATTTATTGACTTGTGCTGGGCCCTTGGAAAATGGCTCTCTGACCAATCAACGGCTACGCCATCATTTCTCCTCCATTGCAAAGAACTCAACTCCGGCAAGTTAGGAACAGAACCAATGATGCCAGTAGGAGGAGGAACACGATGAACCAGCAAAGAGTTCTTCTTTAGCTTGGCAGTATGTGAGTCAGTGGCACAAGTGTAAACTTCGTCTTTCCATCAATGAAGGAATTAAGTGTTGGTTTGCATAACAGCTCGACATCACAATCCCATATCCATGTACAATCTAAGAGAATATGGCAAAGCTTAAGAGGTAGCACATTGCACATTACCATCTCTTTGAGCATACCAAGAGTAAATGCCACGGGGCTTGGTTATCAACCTTTAGCTTGGTGTTGGCGATCTAGGCCACGTGATAAGGCAAGGGATTGGGCTCAACCTTCAAATCTAATTTCTTTACATCATCTTCAGACACAACATTAGTGTAACTCTCAATATCGATCATGAAAGAACAAATATGGTCATTGCATTTCATCCTTGTAATAAAAATTTGGCCACGTTGCAATGTTGTGGTTTGTTTGTTGTCCCTCTTGGTAGCAAAGAGAGGATGAATAATGGCCATAGTGCCATCTTGAAATTCCTCATTAGAAGCGGAATCAACGGGATCAAGTAGCTTAACAATCTGATGGTCAAGCTTTGGTTTCACAAACTCTTTTGCGTCCACAAGATCCCCATTCTCAGACACAACATTAGTGCAACTTCCAATATCGATCACGAAAGAACAAATATGGTCATTGCATTTCACCCTTGTAGTAAAAATTTGGTCACGCTGCAATGTTGCGGTTTGTTTGTTGTCCCTCTTGGTAGCAAGGAGAGGACGAATAATGGCCATAGCACCATCTTGAAATTCCTCATCAGAAGCGGAATCAACGGGATCAAGTAGCTCAAGAATCTGATGGTCAAGTTTCGGTTTTACAAACACTTTTGCCTCCACAAGGTCCCCATTTTCCAGTATAGCAACGAGCTTGATAGGAATATTAATTTTTGGATAATGGCACTCCCTAGCAGGATGTTCACAACTTTTATAGTTAAAGTACTTGGACATGGTATTACCTCCAAATGTTACTGGGATGTAGTGGGAGTAGCACGGGAAGGGCACTCGAAAAACTTGTTCCTATTGGGCTGCACAAAAGTCCTTTCACTCCGTGTAAAAGGATTCTGCTAGTGAACACATTGGAGCCTTTTTCTTGACCTTCTCTTCCATCTGAAGGGCTACTTAGACTGTTTCTGTCATGAAGTACAATCTGCTAACAGCTAATCCACAAGAGATTTGGGGATTCAAGCCCTGGTGATACATAGAAATCATGATATCTTCATTCCATGGGAACTCAAACTAGTATCCAAACTGTAGAACAATCTAGTATACTTTTTAACTGACTTGCTTTTCTGGGTCAACTTAGTAAATTGCAGATGAGCTTGCTACATGTAACTTGGAGGCAGAAAATAATGGGTTATTGCAACCTTCGTATCAGTCCATATATGAATAGTTGCATAGTACTCTCATTGATATTTTGTCCACCAAATTTTAGCTGTACCTTTCAATTTTGCTTCGGCAAAAAGTAATATTATTTCCTCAGTCATTTAATACCAATGAAAGAAGCTCTCTATACTATGCAACTAATCAAAGAATACCTCTTGATGGTTATCCCCATTAAAGTTTGGAACTTCCAACTTAGCACCTTTCTCTACTTTAGTCAGTCGTGGATCATATGCCATGCGTTGTTTTGCAAAAGGCTGTAGTGGACGAACACCGGAAGTTTCACCAACAATAGCATGATAGCATCTTTCTTTCCTTGATCTTCCAAAAAGGCGGCTGCCATTTTTTCTATCATAGCTCGCATTTGTGCTATATCTTCTGTTGTCTTTTTTGGAGTTTTTTGTATTTCTTGCAATTCTTGACCTAAATCCTCAATTCTGGTATTCAACTCAGCATTGGTAACTATGGTTATGGCTATGCTTAACTGGTTAAATTGGTATAGTGGGCTAAGCTAATGGGTATAAAGTTAAGAATATAGAATGGCTGGTGGGCCTTCTGTTTTGCTTCGCTGGGCTGGGTTTTTGAGTCGGTGGGAGTTAGGCCAAACTGGTTTTTGGCCTTTTTTCTTTTCACGGGGATAGCCCTAAGGGGTTGGCTTAGAATTTGGATTGGGTTAATAATGTATGTGGGTTTGGGTACACATCAAATACACATCAATCGGGGTGGGGCAGGTTTGGGGTCAAAACGACATTGGGTTTTTTTGTGGGTCGTCTTTTTCCACAACTCTTTGTAGTGTGCAAAAGAGCATGAAGCAGCTAAGGTTTTGTTTTGTGACGACTCAGAGTGACGGTGAGGAAGGAGGGAGCTTGCTAGGGTTTCAACAAGGAGGAGGGGGTGTGCTAGGGTTTCAGTGAGGAGGGATAGGTTTTGCTAGGGTTTTGGCGAAGAGGAAGGATGCGCGGGTCGACAAGGGTGGATGAGGGGTGAGGGTCGATGAAAGCTAGTCAGCAAGACTTGGGGATGGTCGTTGGCGGCTTGCGACGCGAGGGACAATGATAGCGCTAATGGCTACTGACGTGGTTCACAGTCTTGAAAGGGTTTCAGAATGTTGAGTAGTCGGCTAGGGTTTCTTCAAGGTCTAGATAAGGTCGATCACGTAGCTGAGGGAGAAGGCAACAAGAGTCGAGGGATGATGACAAGAAGGGTTTAGGGTTCGATTAGGGTTTGTGTCGAAGAAGAAAAGAAATATGTAGAATCTCGAGTCTAAGCTCTGATATCAAATGATACTGAACCCAAAAAAGAAGGGGAGAGAGAGGTGAACACAAAGAATACAACCCTAATTCTTAAACACGCTCAATATTAGTGATCAAAATTGATGATTACATCGATAACCACCTTATTTATGTACTAACCCTATTATAAAAGGAAATAATAAAATATCTTAAATAATACAATGACTTAAATAAGTCATAAATAGCTCTTAATAGATTAAATAACTATCAACGATACTTATTGGATCAAAAGGACTTATTGATTTGTGCTGGGCCCTTGGGTTTAACTCGAGGCTTTTAAATTGAATAACGGCTCTCTAACCAGTCAACTGCTATGCCATTGCTGTACTCATACTCACTGGCTACTCGTCTAACAAGTTCTCATCAAGTCTATTTCAGTCCAAAAGTGTTTACCCGAAGGTCTTACGCATACCGACTTCTCTTTTTTTGACTCGAATATTGCTTTGTCCTCTCATTTTGACCTGATTCTAATTGCTTCATGATGCCTATAACATTTTATAATATTTTCTGCCGATAAAAAAGAAACTCCCATCTCCCACTAATTTGAATCCCTCTATTTATTAGCGCC
Source organism: Heliamphora exappendiculata (assembly GCA_034768845.1). Taxonomy (NCBI): domain Eukaryota; kingdom Viridiplantae; phylum Streptophyta; class Magnoliopsida; order Ericales; family Sarraceniaceae; genus Heliamphora; species Heliamphora exappendiculata. The sequence goes on from JAOTRH010100844.1 coordinate 13,639, forward strand.
TTCCTTTTTTTGGGCAAAAATATTACATGTATTGAATTATGATTTGAAGATAGAAAAAACTTACCAAAAATCCATTTTAGACCTCAATAAATGTGACTCTGAAATAAAACATGCATATTAGCTAGTTCAATTATGCGAAAACTTAAAAAATTTGTAGTTTTGGGTGCCACTGCCGTTACGTCACAAGCGTTGCACTCCGAAACTACGCCATGGTCGACTCTGCCGTTACGATGATTGCCACCGCTTTTTAAAACTATGAAGAAGTCTCGGCCCAACACATAAGAGGTGTCTATTTGTGTCAGACGTGTCCAAACGTTTTTTATAATTTTTTTTTTCAAACTGTTAGAACACAATCTTCAAACTCTTGGGAACGCCCATCCATTTGTTAGACCCCCATGAAACACACAGCAAGTTTGAGTAAATAACTTGGGATCTAATAATAAAATAAAAACAATGTCAATATATGTCTATAAATCCCCCCAATCTGGGCTGTTAGTTTTAAGAGATTATTATTATTTCATGTTTGTAAATATATATTTATCTCTCTGTCCTTGCCATGCAGTTTTCTTTCCTTTTATTTTGTTTTTGAAAATTTCCATAGCAGCACGTCTATTTCGTGCTATTAATGTCCTGTGTCCATCTCCGTATTTGGTAACCTAGCCCAATAAACTCTGCCACCAATCAATGGGTGATGGCATGGAAAATTCTTAGCCAGAGGGAGCTCTATGCGTGTGTTAAGTCATCACTCATCACTTCCTCTGAATTTTTGTTGTTGGGGTTTTATCTTTAAGAGGCGGGGCTCTGGATTCTAGTTTTTCTTTCTTTTGGATCAGTTTTGTCCACTTTCATTTTGTGATTATTTAATTTTTAATATGCTGATGTCTAATAAATGCATGCAAATGTGTGGTTGTGTGTGAAGACTGTAGAGTTGAGGTACTATGTTGGTTGTGAACAGTGTGCTGGACTCTCCTATGAATATTATCTTACATTCCTCTCTCTATGATTTCTTTTCTTTATGAGATCAAAACATAACACAACAATAGACTTTATATTATAGTATAGGAAAAAGCTTCTTTTTGATAGCAGTAATAGGGGAGAAAGGATTTATGTATGTACGATTAACCTCTTACATCTTCTACAAATGATTTTTGCAGCCATTGGCAAGTGCATACGGACTCGCAAAACATAGAGACGGTCGGTGGGAATGGGCAATTGCTCCTGGTGTCTCACCTTCTCCTAGATATCAACACGCAGCAGTGAGTTTCTTTTTTGAACTCCAATCCCCAAGGGTTAATTGACTTTTTTCATGTAACTTATTTGAAAAAATTGCTTCCATCTATCTAGAAACCAATTATTCGCATGTTCTATGCTCTTGTAGGTTTTTGTTAATGCACGACTCCATGTGTCCGGAGGTGCACTCGGTGGTGGTCGCATGGTGGAGGACTCATCAAGTGTTGCAGGTATTTCCATTTGTTTTCCATTTGTTTTCCCCTAAAATTGTGCAAATGTGTTGAAATTGTTGCATGTACAGAGGTCAAAGGTTGCACGTAGACTATACAACAATTTCCTTATCTGACAAATCCTTCATGTAAGTAAGGTTGGAAATCAAAAATGGGTTACCAGTTATGGCGAGGAAGTGCAGAAGAAGCTCCTTGGATGCAAGATGGAAATTGATAATAAGAAAGCATAAGTGAATAGTACTTGTCCCCCAGCTTCATTAATCATTTTTTAGCTCTTTTAAGTCATTTTTGGTCTCATAAGCTGTAATTAGAAGCTACACCAAACACTTGGGATGTACTCCCAAAATTAAAAAAAAACACGTTATAAGCACAGCCCAATAAGCTGCATCAAACTTTACCATTGAATGGAAAGTGCTCGATTCAAGAAACATGAAGATCCTTAACAAGCAATGCAAAACTTTATTTATTATTTGTTTAGTTTTTAGGTGGGGGGCTTGGACAAGGGTTAATGCCAATGCGCATACAATAATCCCACCATATATTTGGAATTATTTAGTTTGATATGTTGAGATTATCAGTAGTTTGGAGAGATGACAAGTGCTATTTTTTCACAACGTTGTTGTGTCCTTGTAGTGATATAAACTTCTTCCCCACAAGAAGTAGAGGAATGCTGACTACTTACTACCATGATTTTCAAAATCGTGATATGGACTGTAGGATTGTATAGTCCATTTCCCTTAAATTGATCCGGATCTTATGATCTTAAAGCTCATTCGCTTTTAAATTATCCTTTTAGTAGGATCTTATAATCCTCGTGATTGATCCAAC
>JAOTRH010100855.1:0-15925 GCA_034768845.1 Heliamphora exappendiculata
ATTATTAATTGACTAGTTAATTATTTAGTATAAGTTTATAACTTATTAGTTTATATTATATAAGTTTATATTTTATTATAAATTTATCATTAATTGATTAGTGTATAGTTTATATTATTAAAAGTTTTTTAATTTATTATAACTTATAAGTTTAACAATTAAATGCAATAAGCTTGAACAATTGAAGTAATAAAATGCAATATAATTATAAGCTTAAATCAAATGTTTACAATTTTACACATTATAAGTGAATTGTACATTTAAAAAAAATAGAGAAATTGTATCACTATAGGTTAAGTACATCCCAACTAGGTTGGCACATACAAGCCTAACAATTATTTGTATTATTCTCTATTTAAAATACATTACAAATATAAAGAAATAACGTTTACATATGCGAAAAATAAAAAGAAAATTTAGTCTGAGCCTGATAATTTTCAGGCGTTTCACTGGTGATAGTTTCTAAGTCTCTTTCCAGTCTTTCCTTTTCATCCATTTTCTGATACCTTTTTGCTGCATAAATTGTGTCGTGGGTAATCATTAAAGCTTGCACTATTTCCGGAGTTAACCTCGATCTGTAGTCGTTCAGCACCTGTCCACCTGTACTAAAAGCTGACTTTGAAGTAACTGTAGAAACAGAAACTGCAAGTATATCTCGAGCTATCACGGACAATACTGGCCACGACACCTCGTGTTGTTTTCAATAATCTAAAATATTAAAATTATCTTTATCTAAATTTTTTACAACATCAAAATAAGTTGGAGTTTTGTGATAAAACTACCATGAATCTCAGAAAGTCGCCTAGTTTTTATTATAGATCAATTATCGTTACGACTTCGAGATGAAGTCCTAATCGCGGGTTGTGTTGATTGTGGTATTATATGAGTTTTATATTTTTCATATAAAATTTTAAGTGTTTCATTTATTGGTTCAAGTTAGTTTGTATTACTATAAATATTTTCTAAAAAATATTGCAAACTAATATTTTTATTCTTAGGATCTAGTAAGTAAGCAATTTCAAAAATATGTATTATTTTATTATAATATTTATCAAATTTATCTTTCATACGAAATATCATCTAATAATAATTTATATTGATTCAAAATTCATCAAATATTACGGTAATTTATTTTAATTGCAGTAAAACTAATAGAGTAGTAAGAGTGTAAATATAAGAAAATAATTTTGTTGTTTGAACAAAAATTTTATAAATTTTTTTATATACATTTAAATTATCCCAATCACTAGGCATTGGTGGAGTAAAATTAGTTTCCATATTCATTTCAAAAAATAAATCAATTGCTTTTCTTTGTTTTATTGCTAGTTGTAACATAATTTATGTAGAGTTCCACCTAGTTTCTACATCATGCTGTAATTTTTTACATTTTATATTTCCTTGTTGACAGATTTTCTATACATATCAACTCTTCTGACACTATTATTTATATATTTTATTGCTAACCTAACGCGTTTAAGAGATTCATTGTAATATTTAAGCCCTTTAACAATTAAATTTAAAATATGTGCGGAACAACGAATATAAAATAAAGAGCAGATAATGGAAGTTGTAAATTACGTTTTAAATAGTTAACACATTCATTATTATAAAAAGTATTATCTAAAGTAATAGAAAATACTTTTGATGCAATGCCCCCACAAAACTAGTTCTTGCCTAATAACTACACATAAAGAATGACCGGTATAGAAAAATTTTATAGTTTTAAATGATTTTTTTTTTATATAAATTTCAATCATTATCTATAAAATGTGCTGTAATACATTGATATTCGTGTGCATTTTTAGCAGTCCATAAATTAGAAGTTAAACAAATTTTTTCTTTTAAATTTGTAAATAAATCTATCAATTTGGTTTTAATTTCATCAAATCTACTGAAAATTTTATTTTTTGTAGTATTTCTAGAAAACATTGAAATTGAGGAACAAATCCGTGGCTCGCCTTGTATCATAGTTTCAAATGCTAGTTGTTCACTTATTAAAAATGGTTGTTCCTGTTGAATGATATAATCAACATAATTTTGTGCGCGGATAGGATCATACAAAAAATTTGTGATATTACCAGTTGGACCCCTACCTATCTGCATTTGTGAAGTGAGATTAAGAGCTGTATTTTTTAGGTGACTATCAGAATGTCTACGTAAGTGGCTAGTGCCACTCGATATTTGATCCGAAAGTAGTTTATTACAAATTTTACATTTTGCTTTAACAGTAACAGTGCCATCATTATTTTTTTCAAAAAACTTCTACACATTTAAAATCTTTTTGCTAGATGAACCTACAGATGAAGATGCAGATGCACCAACAGATGTTGATGAACCAGTGGGTGGATTAGAAATAGGAACAGGGGGAGTGGGATTAGAACCACTAGGTAGAAATGTGAAAATATCTTCTTATTCATCAACGGTAAATATATTTGGATCCATCAATAAAATAAAAAATTATAAAATTTTAAAACGAAATTGTTAAATTAGAGAATAAAGAGTAGAAAAAAAGTAACTTATAATTAAATTTTGAAAATAAAATAAAATAAAATTTTTTAAAGAAATTAATTAGAATTTAAAAAATGTATTCAAATAAATTAAATATTGTAAAAAAAAAGTAAATTGCAGAAAATAAAGCAAACAAAATTAAGGAACTCCGATATCTAATCTTGATTTCGATCGATTTGTGTTTTGATCTTAATCTTGATTCTTGATCTTCACTCCTTAATTCGCCAACAATTGCACCGAATCCGAATATCACCAAACTCGAATATCGTCAACTCACGAATCACCGATTAATTAGAGAGAAGAGAGCAGAGAGAGTATAGAATTGTTTGAGTGAATTGAAAAAGGGTAGGGAGCCCTATTTATAAGAAAAAATGTAATCTTGTTTTTAGAAAAATGAAAAAACTAGCCGTTGGGCAGGCCTGGGCCGGGCCGGGTTGGCCCAACGAACACTTAAAATTGGCCATTGATTTTCAAATTCAAGCGATCCGGATCGTCAAAAAAAATTTCTGACCATTGGGGGGCACTGGGCCCGGCCCAACAGCTAGCTTCTGGCAAGCTTGTGGGTGGGCCTTTTGGCCACGGGGCTTGGCCTCGGCCTCGGCTCGGCCCACAGGCTTTGGGGAGGAGGCTTAGGCCCAAAAATTAAGGCTACGGGCTCGGGCCTTAACCGGGCCAGGCCCGCACAGTAACGGGCTCCGGGCCGTTTTTACACCCCTAGTTTCGGCTCTTTTGTGTTGACCCAAAATTTATTTGTTCGACACTAATTTTTGATACCTAAAACATCTTCAACGGATATGTTAGGGTGTCAGCTTACTTGCTCAATAGTGTTGACACACTTGAGATCTTCATGTATTCTTTACCTTAAAGTGTTGACTCAATTATCAATTGGGGTCAACACAAAATATTCTCGTTCAAGAATATTTAAGTGTTTAATCCATTGAGAGATGAGTCATCTCATGAAGTTAAAGGTGTCAACTCATTTGTTCATTTTGTGTCAATATAACCTTTTTGGAAATATTAAATATTATCCATTTAAATCAATTTATTTTTAGAAAATAATTTATGAAAATCATCAAAATCTAAATAAAAAGCCATTGGGCTAACAAACGTAAAACTTGGATTCACCTACTTGAGAAATTAGGCTTTAAAGTATAATTTATTTGGTTCACTCTTTTGATTTTTAATTTATTTCCCCCCATCAAAACCTCGAAATAAACTCAAAAAGCTTACTTTCCGTGGGTATATAAAAGAATAGCCGTCATGTGGCACTTTAGAGAACTCCTCTCTTTAGCTCAGTTGACTTTTGTGAGCCCGTCACTTTGGCTTCATTATGACTTAGCGAGTTGGTTATGCTAGTGAGCTTTGGACTCATGATCCTAGCCTAATCAGAGGCTCATGGATTACTCTCTTCTTGGATTTGCCACTTATTCGCTTAGTGTATTAGTTTCTACCAATGCACTAGAGGGTGTGTCTAAACATGCGACAAATCACGCTCACCTCAATGGTTATGCTACTCAACACAAATTGACTCGATCATGTGGCCTTCGTTGAACCGTCTACTTCATGCTTGGCTTACATTCAAGAGAACCATTGCCTTATGGTGTTCTTGGCTGCTCGGCCACACTTAAACTCAATATCTCCATTCAGAATTCTCCATTCTCCTATATGATTATTCATAGTATTCTAGGCTGAGAGCAAGGCCTTTGTACTTTGATCGTGGACCAAATGAGGTAAGTGGCTTGGAGGTTAAATCAAAAGGTTTGTAAATGGAGTTGCCTTCTGAGGGCATCCTCAATTCGACCAATTGTATGGAGAGGGACGTTGACCATGACACCTGATAGGGTGACATCTTGGATCTCGTATCATATCTGCCACCTGAAAGGTCTCTGTGATATGAATTCTCACATATCACACCTACCTCTCTAGCTTCGATGATACGAAGCTTGAGGTTTGAACCTAAGACTTCAGATGAGTCTGCTAACTTAATCTGTCGAGCAAACGAGGAGGGACCCTCTGTCCTCAGGTGAGTTGACCCCCTCCTCGACTCCACTTAGCTCTTAGAAGACAAGCAACTAACCATCGGATAATCTCCGATTAAAATTTCCAAAGCCATTCCTTTGTCTCTCTCTCTTTCTCTTTCTAAGGTTGCCCTGAGCTCTTACCTCCGCTTTTGGCAGTCTCTAACCATTAAAGTGCACTATATCCTCTTGAATTTCACTATTTTGTTCTACCCGAGGCCTACATATCTCCACTTTCTAAAAGGTGAGTTTTGGATTTGTTTTTGAAGCTAGCTTTTGTAAGCTAAAATGATTTTTTTATGTGGAAACAAAAAGGGCCACTTTTATATTGTTTAATATTGTTCTTTTATCTACTAAGGAAAATAATGTTTAGAAAGTCATATAAAACATTTTAAATACAAGAGTTTGATGCAAATGATTAATGGATTGACTTATTAGGTTCATTATTAAAGTTAGGCATGTCTGACACATATTCCATATCCATACACAATGTCTAATGTACACGACATCTTTCGAAGAGTCCTCGTGACATAGACAAGTCTATCCAACAACATTTTAGTAACATTTCAAATGCCAAAATCTAGAACTCAAATTCATCCCAAGTTTATGAAACATCTAAAGCACTTCAACCTTCATGTGATCATTTATTTGAATGTGGGGCTTGATTTATATGGATCGAAATGATCATTTATTTGAATGTGGGCTTGGTTTATATGGATTGAAAGGTTTAAACGATCCATAACTTCACACTTGGTCTAGGAAGACCATCAAAGTCAATGTCATTTCTACTATTCAGAACTCCAACCTCCTTCCTGCCCCTTAAGCTAGACGCTTCATCGTTTGAGGTTCTTTTCTTCATTCTTTGTTCTTGTCCCAGGCCATGTTATTGCATTATATTCCTTCCTTTCTAATAGCCTTTTGAGTCTGGTTGTGATAAAAAAATTAGTGTAGTATTTGAACCCCTATGACTTATATGCCTAAAACATGATCCAATCCAAATGGATTTGAATAGCTTTACCCTTTTAGTAACGTTTATTTTTACTATTTTCTATTTTTATTTTTCAAAATTTTGCAATCTATAAACAAAAATACGTTTAACAACTATTTTTGTTTTCAAAAAAATGTAAATAGTTTTCAAAGTATTCTAAATTCTATTAAACAATTTTCCTCACCTGTTTTGTAAACAATAAGTCATCTCTTCTCCACCACCTCTGACCATTCCTACTCTTCAGCCACCCACTGGAAAACTCCTTCGGCTACCAACTCCCCGCCATCTCTGGCAACCCTTTGGCCACTACTGGCCTCCCACCGGCTCCTATCTTCGGCCAACCGGTGACAAACACCTCTGGCCACCCTGACGGTTGCAATCTCCAACCATAATTTCGATGATTTTTCCTACTTTCGATTGTCGATGACCATATTTGGCAACTCCCCACACACCAGGAGGCTCAATGTCCATCACCATTGGCCGCTATTGTGGGGACACCTTCGGTGCTCCCACCGGTCACCACCTCCAGTCACTGTACTCATCCTCACCTTCGACCTCTAGTAACCCACAACTTGATTGAAAATAAAATTTTACAAAAATATTTATGTGCCAAATACATACATATATTTCAAAAAATAAACGAAAATATGTTTTATGTTTGTTCTAAACAAAAAAAAAGGTGTAAACGCACCAAATGGGGCTTGTTTTCCCTTTGAAGCACAGATGCTTCGAAAATGACCTCGTATATTGGATACTTGATATGCGCCCGATGCTCGGGGATATGCATCAAATACGGCTAGGAAGTAACTGTAAATTATTTTTTATTGTTGACTTTCCAATATGTTTTAGATACGTATGAGATACAGAAGGATACACACGGGATATGCTTTAGATACGAGAGGATACATTTTATTTTATTTTATTGGAATGGTTTGTTAGATTTTTAAATTTGCTTCCTATTGTCATGAGTTTAACATCTGAAAGGAATGATTTGATGTATTTGTTTTATTGTCATAAATGTACTGCCATCTAGATGTGTTTTTTTATATTTGGGAATTTCGTTTCTTAGTAACTTACTCTAGAGTTGGGTGTTTTCTATATGTTTCAAATTAACAATAAAATGAGTTAACTTTTGTTTTTAGTTAGTTTTATAAATATTATAATACTAAAAATTATATAAGGGTAAATTTTTACTAACTTTTCTTTGCCGTACGCATATCCTACTTTTTTTTTTCTTTTTTGTGATTTTGCTATATTGCCACATCTATATTGTGCGGTATCCATATTTGTATCGTATTTATATCATATCTGTATCGTATCATATCTGAATTCCGTATCGGTATCCGTGCTTTTTGCCCAAAGCGTATGATATATGTTTTGTCTACACATGAGATGTGGCAAATAGTGATGTTGATAGCTGTTTGTTTGCTTTTTTAAGTGCCTTGTAGGATGATGGTCATGCATATAAGTTGAATATAATGATTATTCTCTCTCGCCATCTTACGCACCCACACGCACCCAGCCATACACAAACATGTATAGTTTGGGGTAGGGGTGCTTATCTTTCATTTGTCAATGTCATTGATACATCAAATAATTCACTGTGCCGGTCGGTGGTTAACCAAGATTGTGGCGAACTTTTGGTTTGTCATATAATTCACCAGCTATTCAAAATTGTGGGTCAAACAAACCCCTTCCCTTGTTTTCCTGGAAACCCTGAGAATTTTATGGTGAGGACTAGTAGTGTGTATGTTGGTGATGATTTGAGTTTGTTTACATATGTTCATTGTTTTGCCATGGTTATGGATAACATTTTTTGTTCTTTGGTTTACTTCTCAACATCTTTTTTTCTTTGGTGTAGATTACGAGTGCTGGTTTGTGGTCACAGAATGAGTCTCAATATGATGTGATAGCTGTTCCTGTTAAGGAAACTGAGACTGAAAAATTGGAAGTTGAAGATGGATTGTCATTTTTGGCTGCAAAGTTTTGGAAAACTGATAATGAAATTCTTGAACCTCAACAAGAAATTTCTACCAGCGCTGAAAGCTCTAAGCCAGCAGCTGATGATGCAGTCTCTAAAATCAACAAAGATGAGCCACGGTTTAGATTTCCTATATCGGCCAAGGAGTCATTTAAAGCAGCAATAATTCACATATGCAGAAAGTGGTATGGACGTTTATCTTTCTGCTGGAGACATGCAAAGCGAATCCTTAGAGCTTTATGGGTGAGTAAATCAGAGGAAGGTTCTGCTTTTGGTGCTAGCCATATACATATCCCTATTGTATGGTAAAATGGCATTTTTTTAGTCATCAATGGTAGCTATTGGAATGCATGTAGATTTTCCTTATCAGAATTGACATATTTTCCCTTTCATTTCAACTTTGTTATTCTTTTGTTTGACTACTGGTTTTGTTTATAATCACTTTTCTAATGACCCAGAAACCTGCCTCAGGTAGGGCCAATTTCGACCTATCCGGCATGATAAACCTTAGAGTGCGCAAACCCACCTGCAAGCATGTTTTTAAATATTGCCCGTTATGTATCGTATGGGCAGATACATATCGGAATTTTAGACCTCCGATACCAATATTTATTAATTTTTCAGCCGATATTATCCAATATTTGATAATATAGGATTGTATTACCCATACCGATACGTCTTTCAATACCGCGATTTAGAATACTACCAGGAAGACTCGTGACAAGGTAAATTAGGGTATTACAAACGGGAGTCGAACACAAGATTTTTGAGTTTATAGTTGGTTCCATTGATAATCTTAAACCACTAGGATTTCGTTTATATTCATAGTTATCTGAATCTTATCATTCTCAATTCTATTATGATTCAATTCATGATTCATACATAAAAAGTTTTTTTTTTTTTTTTGCTTGGCTGGGCTAACGTGATCAATGAGGCGCATGTTCTGATTCCAGGTCTATCTGCTCTTTTTACCTGGCCAGAAGCTTCTATAGATCAATCTATTTTTAGATAGGATTGGTGGTAAATCCTATGATTTATGGTTTTACTTGGAACAAGATTCACAATTTATGATTAGTATGATTTTTGAAACCATGGGGACCGACAAGTTTGGAATACCTCTTTTTTTTTGGTGTGAAAATGGTAAACTATAGTTTTGTAGGCAGTCTAATTTGAAATAATCGATATACATGTATAATCTGATTTATTATTTTTGATGATTAGAGGGTTTGTTAGGGTCTATGAGATACTTGTAAAGTGTTATATGTTAAAATAAAGGGTTTCATTACAAATTCTATTTTTGTAATACACTGTTCCGCTTTTAGGTTTTTTTGTTTTGTTTTCAAAAGAGAATATATTATGGCTTTTAAAGCACCATATAATAGGTGGGATTTGGACCTGCATCTTGTGACAAAGGCAAATGCATTCTTAATTAGGCGACAGGATCATGTTCTTATGTGATAATTATTGTATAATATTTGTCAAACATAATTTAAATTTGTTTTTTATAGCATATACTGAGTCTTACGATTTCCGATTCAATAGATTCACAATTCGCAAAATTAGAATTTCTATTCACCATATGATTCTCGATTTGACCACTATGGTCACATTTAGTACAAACATAAATTGATCTCTCTTTCCCCCTTCCTCTCTAATTTAAAAATTTCCCCCTCTAGAACCCATTACTTCCCATGGACCTTGCACCACCTCTATTTTGTTGTTTCTATTTTATAGAAAATATGATTGAAATTAACATATAAGCTTAAGCAACCATTCATGGCTGCATATGACATGTTTTTGCAACAATTTCCTGCAAATATGCATTAATTTGTTGCCTTACCCATGTAGAATACAATCGTATGGCTCTTTACTAAGTTAGACCAAATGATGCGGAATACAAATGACCATCTACAATTTTATTTTAATTATTTAATATTTAATTTAATTTAATTAATTAGAATTTTATTTAGTTTAAGATTCTAGCTATCTTTTAAATAAGGTTTTATTTTTAGGAAAATTTTGGGTTAGGTCCTCTTTTTAGTAGTAAAATTAATTTTAATCCCATCCAACATTTTTTTATTGGGATTAGTCTCATCTCAATGTTAATTTCCTAAAATACCATTAAATTATATCTTTAGAAGATTTCTTTGACCAAATCTCTTCTTAAACGGGAATAAAAAATTCACCCTAAAAATATCTCCAAATTTTTTTCCTAAAATCTCGCACCGCAATCCCCACAACCCTAGCACTGTCGCCCTCTTCATCCACCATCGCCATCGTTGCCGTCTTCATCCTCGACGTTGCCGTCGTCAATGCCAACGTCGCTGTCGTCCTCCCTTGCTGTTGCTGTCATCATCCCTTGCTAACTGATACATGTATCAGTCGAATTCTGCAGTGTATTTTCAATGATTTTGCACCTCATATGTAACTGATACATGTATCAGTTATGATACCTTTATGACTCTGCCTTGTATTTTCAGTGTTGCCGTAGCTCAAACACAACTGATATATATTCTACATTATATTTAGAGTGATCCCGTAGCTCAAACACAACTGATACATGTATTAGCAATGTCGGGGTTGACGACGGCAAGAGATGCTGACGTCAACGACAATGAATGATGATCGCAATAGCGAGGCAGAACGACGTCGATGTTGGGGTGGCCAACGATGGCATTGAGGATAACTACGACGGAGGATGAAAACGGTGACGGGAGATGAAGACGACAATCAGGAGGAGGTCGAGGTTCTGCATACTGCGGCTTTGGATGATTCTGCCATCTTTGCTATCTCAGCCGTGGCTTTGGTTCTGCACATTGGCGAGGAGGAATAGGTCGGCGGCGGCGAGGAGGTTGAGGTTCTGCACACCGTGGCTTTAGTGATTCTGCCATCTCTACTGTGGCTTTGGTTCTGCAAGCTGGCGAGGAGGATGGTCGAGGTCGGTGGTGACAGCGAGAAGGATGAGAAGGAGGAGCAACGGCGGAGATGCGAAGGCAGTGGTGGTCCAGGGATAGCGGCTAGGGTTTAGAGAAGGAAAGGGAAGGGAAGGGGATGGCAGTGGTGGCTAGGGTTATGTTATAAGTATGGATAATATGAATATAAATGTATGTAGTGCTAAATTTTCTCAAATTCAAAATTCAAATATGATAGAAAGAAAAATCAAATATCTTAAATAGGGGTAAATCAGTTATAAAATTATATTCTGATTTATGATGGGATTAAAACTACTAAAATAAGTATGGTAGAAGTAAAACTCTTACGATGTTTAAAAAAAAGATTAATTCTTAAATTTCTCTTATTTTTATATCCTTTTCATTTAGGATTCTAGATTATATTAAGATTTTATTTTTTTTTCTTCGTATTTTAATTTTCTTTTTAGATTAGGACTTTAAGCTAATAAATAAGAGACTCATTTGATGTATTAATTAGGGTTGAATTATTAAAGAATTGAGTTTTTAAGATTATGGCCTGGTGTTAGGGTTTAGACTTAGGATTTCACATTTCCTTTGACTCCTTTCTATAGCCAAAGAAGCTCTTACTGCCATTCTTTCCTGTGGCTACATCAGCGCTAACACTGTCGTCGACCATCGACGCCTCCCGCCGCCGCCGCCGCTATCACCGTCGCCGCCACCACTCACCACTGATACCATCGCCAACATCAACCTTTTTGCCATCATTGACACCATCATCATTGCGCCGCCTTCGCCGCAAGTCAACGCTACCATCCAAAACCCTAGAAATCCTCACCTGTGCCACCACCAGTCGCCACCATCTTCGCCAACCTTCGATCTGTGTCACTAGTCGCCCTTGCCACTACATCGTTGACGCTGACGACGACCCCAATCATCACCTCCTGAAACCCTAGGAGGCCCCTCCGTGACTCACGCTTAAGCTACGCGAAGGGAGGACCCTAGCCCAACCCATATTCCCAAAACCCAGATCCGACTTGTATGTTTGATTAGACCCAACCGAGCCGGTTCATTTGTATTGACCCAACCCGACCGTATGTTCGGGCAACCTAGCCCAATGAACCCATCTCTTAGACCCAATCGTTTTAAAAAAACCAGCCCACAAATCAATCCACACCTTTTGTTTTTTTGTTCAAAGAAAAAAAATCCCTTTAGCCTCTTAATTTTTTCCTAACCTTTAGCTCACTACTCAAAGCCCAGCTCAACCATTAACTTTTTTCCCCCCCTTTTAAATCAGCCCAAATAACAAACCATAGCCCATTGACCTTTTAAAAAAAACCAGCCTGCATTAACCCAAGCATAAAAACTGTCTAGTCCGTTAACCTTTCCAAAAAAAAAAAAAAAAAACTCCTTAAAAAAAAATTCCGAATCCTTTTTTAACCAGCCCAATTTAGCCCCAAAACACAAACCGAAAAAAAACTCATTCTCCATGTTATACCCAATAGCTTAACCATTGTTACCAATGTCGAGTTGGCCTCCAAATTTGATACTATGCATCATACTTCGTACTTTGCAAGCAATACGTAAAGACCAACGGATGTGTAGTGACCATCTAGCACACATGCGAGTTATCTTAGAAAAGTTGATCACTGTCTTGTTGGAAGAAAAGAAAGACGAAGAGGCTATTGATTTGGGAATTTCATGTGCTCATCTATCACAATTTTTTGTGCACTAATGCCGGGTAGATAGAGTCGCAATTGACTGAGGTAGACAACGGTTCTAAACTCAACGTTCCAAACTTTAATGAGGATCACGATATATTTGATTCTACTCCATCACAAGATATCAATGATTCTGTTTCTCCTTCACCCTTTGAAAAGCCAAACATTCCCATGCAGAACACCAGACCTATTGAACATAAAAATGCACTCAATTTGACACTTGCTGTTGATGATCCACCAACAAAAGTTTCCAATAGATTAGAAAAGATTGATTTCATTGATGTTGAAGAAATTGATTGGGCATTCAATCCATGGTTGGTAGACTTTGTCAATTGCCTCAAGATAAAGACTAATTGGCCCACAAATAAACGGAAGTAGCTTACATATTTGAAGTATTTGAGTTTTTGGTGTGGCAAAGTATAGTATTTCAAGACTAACTCGAGGTCGAGTTCTTTTTTCTAATGGACATGGTGCGGAATACAAAGGGTCATCTATAATTTTTTTAATTATTTAATATTTTATTTAATTTTATTAATTAAGATTTTATTTAGTTTAGCTATCTTTAAAATAAGATTTTATTTTTTATTTTCTTTTTGTTTAGGATTCTAGATTATTTTAAGATTTTATTTTATTTTCTTTGCATTTTAATTTCCTTTTTAGATTAGGATTTGAAGCTATAAATAAGAGGTCCATTTGATGTATTAATGAGAGTTGAATTAATAAAGAGTTTGAGTTTTTAAGGTTGTAGCCTGGTATTAGGGTTTCAACCTTTATGCGCTACTTATCCACAATTCTCGTCCCCTCCATGTGTTGCATCACCTAAGACCACACAAAAGTATTGGCCATGGAAGTTTTTTTGTCCTCTATGGTGGAATTGTTATAACTATCGTGATACGGGATCATATGTACCTTTATGTCCTATTAATGAAGGATAATGTTGTCATTTTGAAACAGAAATCTTAAAAGCCAAAAATAGTTATGCCAGCTGAATTTCTAAAAGCCATTAAAAAGATAAACGGCTAAATGACCTGGCTTTTTTCCTTTTAGTTTTTTGTCGAAAAAGTAAAAATGGAAAAACGCATAAAACCTTTGCTTACCAAACGAGCGCCAAGGGTTGTGCACCGTGATAATATGTGTTACGTGGTGGAGTGTCTTGAGAGCGCAATAATTTATTTATTTTTTGGTTGAAATATCTGGACGTAGCTCGTTAGGTTTTGATTATGCTCAACAAGCTGAGAAAAGAACTGTTTGGAATTAATATGCGGCTATTATTACCTCTATTAATTGTATAAATCTACAGAAGTCTTGGAGCTTGAGCTAATCACAGTGCATTATGTGTACTTTCTGAGGTAATATAACTATCTTATAAAGATTGGCAGTATTGCATAAGAAATAAGTTGAATGAAGATTTTCGAACACATTCAATCCTAATCTAAAGGTATTATTGATTGACATGTATCTTTATATCCACATTTTACATGTAACATCCATCTGTGCTATGGAATAACAAAGTCAATCTTAGTCGTTTTGAGCACGTACGATTGAATGATTTAATTCAATATGGTGTTCCAAAGATGGGCCAGATAAATTTGGTTTCTTTTTTTCTTTCTTCTTCCTCCTCGTTTTGCATTTTTATTATCAAGTCAATTTTAGTTTCTGTTTCCTGTTTCTGTATTTCCAAGGTAGAACTTATGCAAGTTGTTATTGCGAATAGGCATTTGCCTGGTACATGCCACATTGTGTGGCTGCAGACGCGTATTCAGTGACTACTTTTCCACATTCTTTCGTGATCAACTGCATCTTGCATGTACAAGAACATTAGTGCATGATTACATGCCTGCCATGGTAGAACGTTGTATTGTGTAGATGATGTTTTCATAGACTTTCCCAAATAACCCAATTTGAATGAAGTTTTAATCATTTATAGAATTAAAAAATGGCTATTGATGTATGTTCGTATCATTTGTCCTGGGATGAGTTAGCCTGTTAAATTTGTAGAGTTGACATCAATATTAATGACCATTCTTTTAATTGCGAAGCAGTAGATACTCACAGAGAGGATTTTTGCTTGCTTGGAAAAAAAATATTTAGCATTCAGGTGCATATAGTAGACCATGGGTCCATGAGATATGCTGCAGATTAGTACTCAACTTGGTTTTTGGGAATAATTCAGTGTTTTCTCTGAATTTGTATATAAAAATTGAAAATTATGATTTTGGAGTCCTGTCTTATTTGTAATTTCCCCCCTTGTTACTTTTTCTTAATCTATTGGGTTTGGCATTTTATTCCATACAGATGTCATATCTGCATTGCATACTTTTCAAATGGGAACATTTGGGGCGTAGTACATCAATTTACCCACCCCGTTGTGTATGTTTGGGTTTATCTTATTGGTTCTTTAGTTTGTTGGATTGGTTTGAACTTCATTAATGTTAAATTGTTACCACTAACTTATCTAAAAGATAAAGATATTATCGATAGAGGTAACTTTATTATTTATATTCTCCAAATGCTGTATCACATGTAGCCAAACTCTCTTCTATAAAGGGGCCAGTATTGTTATCAAGTTGACCGTAAGGTTCGAATATAGTATCTATTGTGTGTGCTGGTACTATGTTAATTTATTGATTACCAACTTATTTAAAAGCTTTAGTTGTTAGAGAAGGGCGAGTAATTTTATTTTTTGTATTCTCATCAATTAAATTTAGTTTTGATTTTTTTTTTTTGGTAATTCTTAAAAGTTATTCAAAATTTATGTAGTCTAATTGAAGCTACATTCCATGCAACTTTTGCTTGTTCTGTTAAGATTCTCGACAACATTAACAATCTAATTCTATTCTCTCTCTCTCTCTCTCTCTATATATATATATATATATGTGTGTGTGTGTGTGTGCGTGTGTGTGTGTGCGCGTGCACGCGTGAGGAATATCTAGTGGGTTCAATGGTGATGTAGATGTGGCATCTTGTTATTAGTTCAGATATATGATGAGAACAAGCTTAGGTGTGCCTGATTTGATAATCTGATCTGTTGTATCACAGCATTAATTGTTCTCTGATATTAAACTATATGAATACAGGATATTGCAGGAATACATTTGAATCTTGATATTCCTAAATGGCTGCGTATACTTCACTTAGACAGGCTTAACTCATATGCAGGTAAATTCAGGTTCTTATTGCTCATAATTTAAATGTGTCGCATATATTCCATGTCTAAAGAAATATTAAATTCATAGGTTATTCAATACTAAATACCGGGCTACCTAAACTTTTCCAATCACATGGCAGGACCAAGGTTGAGCTTAGAAAGAACTCAATTAATCTCTTTTTGGATGGTTTTATCCCAATTCTTGTTGGTTTACATCTCTAAACACTTGGGCAATGTTTGGTTTAGTTGAGTGAAGGTTGGAATGGATCATCATTTCTTTGGAATGCTATTTTGATGTTTGGTTCCTTAAGAAATGACGAAACGTACATTCCAAGTGAGATCATTATTCACCATTTTAGGGGAATGGTCATTCCATTACGAGGACCAAGGAATGACTATCCTATTTCTTCCCTATTTTTTGTTGAGACCAAAATGCTCCTATAACTCTACACCAATTTCATAAAGAAATTATATTTCACAAACCATCATTGCCACGCCCTCACCACCACCACTGCCGTCGCCGCTACACTATTGCCACCGCCTCACCACCACCACCATTACCACCATCTCACTCGCCAGGGCTGCAAACACAGCAACTGTCACCACTACCACCACCACCAACAACCCTCCAACCAGCACTCATAACCCCCCC
>JAOTRH010100866.1:0-15924 GCA_034768845.1 Heliamphora exappendiculata
TTAAATAAAAAAATATTTAATCGAAATAAATTATTATTTTTTTAAAAATGTGAAACAAAAAATAAAATAAATAAATACTTTTAATCACTACCTTAGCCAAAAAGCTAAAAAAAAACTGTACATTTATTAAATTTTATTTGTTACGCATTTAAACACGAAACAATAGTTTGATAAATCAGAATTTTGAAATCGTACACACGGGAAGATGTTTAATTTTTTCAGATCATGTGATTTTCGAAATTAATAAATTTGTTTTAATTAAATAGATTTTTATAACCCTTAAAATTATTTTAAAATTTTAACTGGAAAAGAAAATTTATTCACATATAAATCCCGCGATCCCCATCACCAATTTGTAGGCGATGCAATTAAATCCTACGTGCCAGCAATAAGGCCTTCCTCCCCATCGGGCATATTAATTGTGGTATTACCGGTATAAACCTCCTTCAGAGATAATTCTGGATAATTGTTAACGTGGAACCCTTCTCTATCTGAATGGTTCATTACGAAACGATTAATTTGAAATTAAGTGATGGTTAACACTTAGCTGTATATTATAGTATCCGCTCCATCTGAGTCACTACTATTATATACATGATCGAAACTATGTCAGTTATTTAATTTTACTTGATATGATCAATTACCTAGATAGTAAAATCAAAAAGAATTGACTTGTCTGGTCTTATGTCAGCTATTCTCAGGTTATCATGCTGCTGGCGAATTAATTTTAAAATGATAGAGGGAATCAAATTAAAATGAATTTAAATTTTAACTTATCATAATTAACGATTTCTTTTTAATTATGTGATTATCAGGATTAAAATAGATTTCAACCCACTTGCTTCTATATTTAAAGAAAATAAGCTTACGAAACTGAATTTTATTGACTGAAAATGTAACTTGGATATAATTTTAATTACAAATGGTATTCCTTCAATACCAAAAAATGTGTTTGTTTCTGAAAAAAGTTCTTCTTCTGAGCCGAAAGGCATGAAGAAGAAAAAAGTTCAGAAATATGGAGACACGATTTTCAGGGTCGTTAGTGGGCCACATACTAGTGTGAAAAAGCCAAAAGACAGATGTTTTCACTACAACCAGACACCGCACTAGAAAAAGTTATGTCTAGTATTTCTCAAAAAATAGAACAAATAGGGTAATTTCTGTTCACTGATTGTGGAAACATGTTTAGCGGTGTTATCTACCGGTATCTAGTATGTAGATACGGGTGCCACTAATCATATCTGAAATTCATTACAGGGGTTCTAGAAAACCTGACAACTTAGTGATTTGGAGATTTACCTATATATAGGCAATAATATAGAAGTAACAGCAATTGCAATAGGAGATGTCACTCTCAGTTTTGGCAGAAATCGAGTTTTAATATTGAGATATTATCTTTATGTACCTGCCATTAGAAAAAACTTAGTTTTCATTTCTGGATTGGGTAAAAACGGATATTTAATTTGTTTTAATAACTCTGTGGTTATTAGGAATAATAAATAGGTTATCTGTTCGAGTACATTGGTGGATGATCTTTATATTATTACTCCAATTTCTCATATACTGCAACTGACTAAAATAAATAGCACATCTAATTTACCATATAAGAAAAAGTTTCCTTCTTTAATGAACTAAACGTTTTTTTGGCACTTACGCTTGAGTTATATTAATCTAAAAAGAATAAACAAATGGGTAGCATATATACTTTTGAGTTCATTGGAAGTGGAGACACTTCCAGTCTGTAAATCTATCTTAGAAAATAAAATGACAAAGAGGCTCTTTTAGGCAAAATGCTATAAAGCTAAAGAACCGTTGGAGCTAATTCATTTTAAAGTGTGTGATCCTATGATAATCCGAGCTAGATGTGATTTTGAGTACTTCATCAATTTGATTTATGACTACTCAAGGTATGGATACATTTACATAATGCACCATAAATCTGAATGTTTTATGAAATTCAAAGAATTCAAGGCGGAGGCGAAGAAGCATCTTGGTAAAAGTATCAAATCACTATGATCTGATCGTGCTAAAAAATACCTTTTTGGAGAGTTTAAGGATTACTTGTCATCAGGTGGGATTACATCCCAGTTGACTGCACCTGGCACTTCTCAGCAGAATTGTGTAGCAGAAAGAATGAATAGGACTCTTATGAAAGTGGTAAGGTCCATGATGATTTATTCAGGTTTACCTGATTTATTTTGGGGACTCGCTTTAGAGACAACGTTTTACATTGTAAATTTGGTACCTTCTAATGCAGTACTTTTTACTCCCACAGAATTATGGACCAAGCATAAGCCTAGTTTGAAACATATTCAGATTTGGAAGTGTCCAGCACATATGCTGAAAGGGAACGCGGGTAAGTTGGAACCGAGGACAGAAGTCTATTTTTTTGTAGGGTATTCCAAGGGAACGACTGGTGATCTGTTTTATAATCCAAAGGATCATAAGGTCATTGTTAGCACCAATGCCCGATTCTTGAAAGAGTATTATATTATGGATCACATGTCCAAAAGCAATATTATTTTGAAAAATCTGAGAGAAAATATCAGTAAAACGAAAGAACAAGTCAGTGATATCTCATTGCTTCATCGTAGTGACAGGATTATTGAGACAGACGCAAATAAAAAACATAGTACTGATACAGAGGGTTCTAATTCTACATAGCATGTTACTGCTAGTACACAGACACAGGTAATGTCTCATCGTAGTGGGAGGATTATTCATCAACTTAACCGGTATATGTTCTTGGAAGATTTTTTTTGCAAGATCCCGGTAAAACTAGATACCGAGCCATGTAACTACAATGAAGTACTTCAAGATAAATATACAGATTTTTGACAAAGGGCTATGAATTCAGAGATGAAATCTTTGTATTCCAATCATATCTGAAAACTTGTAGAACCACCTAAAGGGATAAAATTTATTGGATGCAAGTAGATCTACAAGATGAATAGAAGAGCAGACGGAAAGGTCGAAACTTTCAAATCTAGGCATGTTATTAAAGGGTTCACTTAGAAAAAATGGATCGAGTATGAGAAAACCTTTTCGTCGGTAGCTATGCTTAAGTCTATCCGAATTCTCTTATCCATTGCCGCTCATCTCGATTACAAAATCTAGTAAATGGACGTTAATACATTTTTTCTTGATGAAAGTCTTGACGAATGTATCTATATAATACAACCAGACGGATTCATTATAAAAGGCGAGGAACATATGTTGTGTAAGCTTAAGAGATTCATTTATGAACTTAAGTAGGTTTCGAGATCTTAGAACACTCAGTTTGATCAAGCCATTAAGTGTTATGATTTTGATCAAAGTCTAAATGAGTCCTGTGTGTACAAAAAACGTGACGAAAGCGTGGTGATCTTCCTAGTACTTTATATAGACGATATCTTGCTAATCAAAAACGATGTGGGGGTATTATCTACAGTTATAGTATGATTATCTAGGCAGTTTAATATGAAGAACTTGGGAGAAGTCGGTCACATCCTTGGGATCAAGCTTGTGCGAGATTAGAAATAAATGATGTTGGGCTTATCACAAGCAGAATATATCGATGATATTCTTACTTGTTTTAGCATGTAGAATTTCAAGAAAGAGTTTTTTTTTAGACATAGAATCACTCTATCCAAAAATCAGTATCCTAAGACACCTGATGAGATAGAGAAGATGAAGATAGATCTTTATGCTTCGGTAGTAGAAAGTCTCGTGTATACTATACTTTGCATTAGACCCGATATCTGCTTTTCCATAGGCATGGTTAGCATATATCAGTTTAACCTAGGGCGGGAGCATTTGACTGTAGTAAAGAATATAATCAAGTACTTTAAAAGGCAAAAAATTATATGTTAGTTTACCAGGCTGATAGTCTAGTACCTTTGGGGTACACAGACTCAGATTTTTAATCTGACAGGAATTCTCGTAAGTTTACCTCAGGACATGTGTTTACCTTAGGGGATAGAGCTATAAGTTGGAGGAGTATTAAACAATCGTACATTGCTAATTTCACCATGGAGGCCGAATATGTGGTAGCTTCTAAGGCAGCCAAGGAGGCCGTTTGAATCAGTAACTTCCTGTTAGATCTAGAGGTGGTACCTTAAGTTCAGTCGACTATTACACTTTACTGTAACAATAGTGGAGCGATTGCAAACTCGAAGGAGCCAAGGGTCCATAAGAAAGGCAAGCACATTGAGCATAAGTGTTACTTGATACGAGAAATTATATAGAGATATGATATTGCTGTGACCAAGATTATATCAGGAGATAATCTTACAGATCCTTTTAGAAAGAACTTACCGCTAAGACTTTTGATAGTCATGTAGAGAGCATGGGAGTCAGATGTATGGCAGCATAATTTTAAGTATAAGTGGGAGATTGTTTGGGTTGGTATACTGAAAATTATATTTTTATTATTTTATTTTATTTTTATTATTTAATTATAAGTGGGAGATTGTTAGAGTTAGTGTACTAGCACATAGAGTCAAAATAATGTATGTATATCATTTCTTTAATATTATGCATGGATGCATGATATTCTGTATAGTATTTAATCTGGTGTGTAGATTATAGCTTGCACACAGAAGATCAGATTTTAGATTCTTACATAATATAAATTTTATGTTTATAGTTTAGATGAAAATAAACATACCATCGATATGATTGTAGTACAGAGTTTTAGTAGGCCTGTGTTGGTTACGGAGAACAGATAATAGCGTCGTCCATTGTTTCGACTCTCTGTGCTAGCACACATTATGTGTATTAAACGGGACATTTCGGGTAAATAATTTTATACTGACTATGTAAATTAATTCATACCCCAAAGTTATTATAAATAGTGCTTATCTTCTTAATCCTGAAATAATTATTGATTTGCATATATTTAATATTCGTTATTTTGATTCATTAGAGAGTGCGATCTTAGATGAGTCTATATTCCCGGTGAGTTGGATAGCGATATTATTTATATAGCAAATATTAATTATTGATAGAATTCACGTCCCAAAAAATCAGAATTGACGATACCCCCTTAAGGAAGCTTATAAATTTTGACCAGGCTAAATCCTACAGGTAAATTTGATTATCCGATGGTCAAATAAGTTAAGCGAAAGGGTTTAAAAAATATCAAGATGTCGATTAAATTAAATTGTCAGTAATTAAATTTAATTAGCGGGTATCAAAAATCTTAACGTGGGGAGAAATGGTAAGCATTTAATAACATGAGCTCAATGTTATATGGTCTTGAGATTATGGGTCAAAGTGCAATTATAATTCTTTAGTGGTATAAACTGTAATTCAGTGTTTTATGAAAATTGTAAAAATCGTTACTGATTTTTCATAATTGCATATACTGCTATAAAGTTTGCTTAATTGCAGAAACCGCTGATATGTGTCTGTGTTCTACTAGAAGTCTTACTCATGATTACTTTTCAACTCCATGCTATAGTCCTATATATATGCAGGTAGGCTGAACCAGTTTCATAACTTATTTTCTAATACTAAAGCTATCCTAGTTCTGTCGGTACGAGTTCCGGAGAATTATAGCCCACACTATATCCAAAAATCGCATAAGAGAATACAGTAGAAGATTTGACAGGAACTTCAACTCTGATTCAAATCGAAGTTAAAAATTCAACTGGTAAAAAAGAATTATTCTAAATTAACTTCGAATGCACGGATTTTATTTTGATCATTCGTCATCAAAAGTTTTATCTGGAGCCCGTTTTGACATTTTCCCGTCAGTTAATTTTTTTACAGATAATCGTTTACATAAACAAAGATCTTGACAGTTTTGCCTCCAACATTCAATACCAGAAAATGTGTTTGTATCTAAAAAGGGTTCTTCCTCTAGGCCGAAAGGCATGAAAAAAAAAGTTCAGAAATAGGATGGCACGATTTCTAAGATAGTTAGTGAATCACGGACTAGTGTGAGAAAGTCAAAAGATAAATATTTTCACTACAACCCGACACGGCACTGAAAAAAGTAATGTCTAGTTTATCTAAGCAAGTTGAACAATCAGGATAATTTTTATTCACTAGTTGTGAAAATATGTTTAGTAGTGTTATCTATTGTACCTGGTGTGTAGATACAAGAGTCACTAATCATGTCTGTAATTCTTTGTAGGAGTTCCAGAAAATTAAGAAGTTTAGTGATGAAAAATATACCTACATATGGACAATAATACAAGAGTAGCAATAGTTATAGTAGGAGATGTCACTCTCAGTTTTAGTAGAGATATGATACTACTTCTAAAAGATTGTCTTTATGTACTTTCAATTAGAAAAAATTTAATTTTAGTCTCGAGTTTAATAAATGATAAGTATTCTGTTCATTTTGATGACTCTGTCATTGTGAAGAAAAATAAATATTTTATTTGTTCTGATACATTGGTGGATGATCTGTATGTTGTATCTCCTATCTCCCCCATGCTGAAACTAACTGAATTGAATAACACATCTAATTTACCATATAAGAGAAAATTTTCTTTTTTAATAAACCAAACGTTTCTTTGACACTTATGCTTCGGTCATATTAATCTAAAAAAGATAAACAAATTGGTAGCAGATGGATCTTTGAGTTCATTAGAAGTGGAGGCACTTTCAGTCTGTGAATCTTACTTAGAAGGTAAGATGACCAAGAGATCCTTTTCGGCCAAAAGCCATAGAGCCAAAGAATCGTTAGAATTGGTTCAATCTGAAATGGGTGGTCCTATGACAATCCGAACTAAATATGGCTTTAAGTACTTCATCAGTTTCATTAAAGACCACTCAAGGTATGGATACATTTATTTGATGCACCATACGTCTGAATGATTTGAAAAACTCAAAGAATTCAAGGCCTATAAAGAAGCATCTGGGTAAATGTATCAAATCACTACGATCCGATCATGGTGAGGAGTACCTCTTTGGAGAGTTTAGGGACTACCTATCATCATAAGGGATTATATCTCAGTTAACTGTACCTGGCACTCCGCAGCAGAATGCTGTAACAAAAAGAAAAAATAGGGCTCTTATCGAGATTGTAAAGTTCATGATGAGTTATTCAAGATTACCCAATTCATTTTGAAGACTCGTATTAGAGACATCCGATTATATTATGAACTTAGTACCTTCTAATTCAGTACCTTCTACTCTCACAAAATTGTGAACCGAGCGTAAGCCTAGTCTAAAATACATTCGAATTTGGGGGTGTATAGCACATTTGTTGAAAGAAAACGCGGGTAAGTTGAAATCGAGGACAGGAGTCTATTTCTTTGTGAGGTATCCCAAAAAAATGACAGGTGGTCTATTTTATAATCATAAGGATCAGAAGATCATTGTTAGCACCAATGCCTAATTCTTGAAAGAGAATTATATTATGGATCACATGCCCAATAGTAAAATTATTCTAGAAAAAATGAGAGAAAATACCAGTAGAACGGAGGACGAACCACAAGTCACTGATATCACATTGCGTCTTCGTAGTGAAAAGATTATCGGAACAAGTGCAAATCATGAACAATGTGCTGATGCACAGGATTTAGTTTCTGCACGGTGAGTTACTGCTAGTACACAGACGCAGGTAATGCCTCGTTGTAGTTGGAGGATTATTCATCAACCTGATCGGTATATGTTCTTGAGAGAGTCTTTTAACTAGATCTCAGCAGAACTAGATACTATATCCTGTAACTACAATGAAGCATTTCAGGATAAAAATGCAAATCTTTGGCAAAATATTATAAATTCAGAGATAGAATCTATGTGTTTCAATCATGTCTGAACACTTGTAGAATTACCCAAAAGGATAAAACACATTGGATGTAAGTGAATCTACAAGAGAAAAAGAGGAGCAGACGGGAAGGTTGAAACTTTCAAAGCTAGGCTTGTTGAAAAATGGTTTACCCAGAGAGAAGTGATTGATTATGAATAAATCTTTTCGCCGGTAGCTATGCTTAAGTCTGTCCGGATTCTCTTATCCATTTCTGCTCATTTTGATTACGAAATCTGATAAATTGACGTCAAAATAGCTTTTCTTAACGAACATCTTGACAAGTGTATCTATAAGGTACAACCAGGCAGTTTATAACAAATGGTCAGGAGCACATGTTGTGTAAGTTTAAGAGATCCATTTATGAACATAAGCAGGTATTAAGGTCTTAGAATACTCAATTTGATCAAGGTATAAAATCTTATGATTTTGATCAGAGTCCCAATGAATCCTGTGTGTACAAGAAGCGTGACAGAAGCGTAGTGATCTTTTTAATACTTTATACAGATGATATCTTACTCATCAAAAATGATGTGAGGACATTATCAATGGTAAAAGTATAGTTATCTGGACAGTTCGATATAAAAAATTTAGGAGAAACTAGTCACATCCTAAGGATTAAGCTTGTGCGAAATCAGAAACAAATGATACTGGGCTTATCACAAGTAAGTATATCGATGATATCCTTACTCATTTTAGTATGTAGGATTTCAAGAAATAATTTTTTTCTTTCAGGTATGCAATCACTCTATCCAATGATCAGTGTCCTAAAACATCTGAGGAAATAGAGAGGCTGAAAGCGGTTCCTTATACTTCGATAGTAGGAAGCATAATATATGCTATAGTTTGCACTAGACCCTGTTAGGATTGGTGTACTGAAAATAATATTTTTAGTATTTAATTTTATTTTAATAAAATTAATTTTTTATTTTATGAGAATCATTATGAGCAATATATACATATCATTTTTTTGTTATGCAAGTATGTCTAATATTCTATATATGTATTTAATCTGGTGTGTAGAGTACGATTTACATACAAAAAATTTAATTTTAGGTTCTTGCAGAATATAAATTTTATATTCACAGTTTAGATGAAAATGGGCATACCATCGGTACGACTGTAGCACAGAGTTTTAGTAGGCATGTCTTAGTTGTGGAAAACATATAATAGCGTCATCTATTATTCCGACTCTCTATACTAGTACACTTTGTGTGTATTGAACGAGACATTTGAGATAATTAATTTTATACAGACTATATAAATTAATTTACACCTTAAGGTTATTATGAATAGTGCTTATCCTCTTAATCCTGAAATAATTATTAATTTACGTATATTTAATATTCATTATTTTGATTCATTAGATGGTGCGATTTTATATGGGTCTATATTTTCAGTGAGTTAGCTAGCGGTATTATTTATATGGCAAATATTAATTATTGACGGAATCTAGTCCTAAAAAATCGAGATTGACTATACCCCCTTAAAGAACTTATAAGTTTTGACTGTGCCAAACCCTACAGGTGGATTTAATTATCCTGCAGTCAAATAAGTTAAGCGCAAAGGTTTAAGAAATATCAAAAAGCCAATTAAAGTAAATTTTTAGTAATTAAATTTAACTAGCAGGTATCGAAAATCTTAACGTGAAAAAAATGGTAAGCATTTAATAATTGAAACTCAATGCAATAAAATCTTGAGATTATGGGTCAGAGAGCAATTATAGTTCTTTAATGGTGTGAACTGTAATTCAATATTTTATGAAAATTACGAAAATCGCTGCGTCTTTCCATAATTGCATAAACCGTTGGTAGGTACCTGTGTTCTACTGGAAGTCTTACTCATAATTACTCATCAGGTCCCTGCTGTAAGCCTATATATATGCGGGTAGACTGAACTAATTTTATATTGATACATCATAACTTGTCTTCTAAGACTAAAGCTGTTCTAGCTCTGCCGGTACGAGTTCTCAGAGGATTATAACCCACACTATATCCGAAAATCGCATAAGAGAATACAGTAGAAGATCTGACAAGAGTTTCAACTCAGAATCAAATCGTAATTGAAGATTCCACCGATAAAAATATATTCTTCTAAATTAATTTTAATTGCATGGGTTTTATTTTGATCGTTCGACGTCAATAGTTTTATTTGTAGCCCGTTTCGGTATTTGCCCGTCCAGTTAATTTTTTATCAAAAATTATTTATAAAAACATAGATATTGACAGTTTTTTCTCCAACGATTGGTATTAGAGCTATTTTATTTTTTGTTTACGGTTATTGGGGTCGGATAGTTTTAGAACCGTTACTAACTTTATTTTGCAGACGTTTTAAATTTCGATTTTATGATCATTATTTATTTTCATATTTGATTTAATGAATGAATGGATGATTATTATTTTTTAATAATTACGAGGGTTGATCGTGGTAGGTTAATTGTGAATTCTATGGAGGTATAAGATCAATGTAAAAATTATTATTTTTCGATATCTAGTTCTTTTATTTTATTTTATTTTTGAATAAATAAGAAAAAGATGAAGAACAGTCAAAGAACGATAAAAAGGATTAAAGAAACTGCTGAAGCGCAAAAGCCAAACAGCGCCTTAGGCTGTTTCGGCAATCAGTCCGAGTTTGGAGCAATTCCCAAGCAACGCCAAACAGGCGCCGGATTTTCAAACTGAAACTTTTGGTGCAAAGCAAACAAATCTCAAGGCAGCAAGCGAGGTTTTCTAAAAAACCAAAAAGGCTATTCCAGTTAAACTTGGCTGGCGCAAACAACTTCAGCGATTTTTCAAGTTTTCAAAAAAGTAATTTTTTTCCAAACAGCAACCAGCAGGTGCCAAACGCTGCCATAGGCAACAGTGATTTCGGCACAAATGGCAGCAAGTGTCCCAATTCCAAAACAGTTGTTTCGGTGTGTGTTTTTTTAAAAAAAATAGTGCTACGATTTTTATCAAGCAAAAGTGCAATTTTTTTTTCCAAACGCTGCCTTAAGCAGCAGCACAATCCAGCAAGAAGCTCAATACCACCAACTGTTTTGGCAACTTCAGTGGATTCCCAATCAGTCCAAACAGCACTGTTTTGGTTGCCTTAAAATTTCTGATTGATCAAGAAATTTCGATACAATTCGGCTATAGGAAGCTGATAAAGATTTGGCCATTAAAGCTTATTTTTAAGTAAGAGATTGAAACTTTTTTGAGTTTCAAATGAATCATAAAATCGATATATTATTTATTATATTTTGCATTTTATTTTCTTTTAATAACTGCATGGATGATATATATTGATTTTATTTATCCTGTTAATTTAATTAATTTAAAATTTTAATTTTATTTAAAATATTTTGTAATAAAAAATAAAATTAAAATTTTTTAATTAATTAATTTTAATTATATAAAAAAAAATTTTAATTTTTTATTTTTTATAAAATATCACGTTTGAGATAATTATTTTAAAAAATTAGATATCTTGAAATAACGTAGGAATTAATTTTTAATTTTGAATTAATTTTTAATTTTGAATTAATTAAATAAAAAAATATTTTATCAAAATAAATTATTATTTTTCAAAAATTGTGAAATAAAAAATAAAATAAATAAATATCTTTAATTATTAGCTTAGCTGAAAAGCTGAATAAAAAATTGTGCATTTATTAAATTTTACTTGTAACGCATTTAAATACGAAAAGATGATTTGATAAACCATAATTTTTAAAATCGTGTACATAGAAAGATATTTGATTCTTTTAGATCGTGTGTTTTTTGAAATTAATAAATTTATTTTAGCTAAACGAATTTTTATAACCCTAAAAATAATTTAAAATTTTAAATGAGAGAAAAAATTTATTCACAGATAAATTCTACGGTCTCCATCACCAGTTTGTAGGCGATGCAATTAAACCATGCGTATCGACAGTAAGGCCTTCCTCTCCAACGGATAGATTAATTGTGGTATCGCTAATACAAACTTCCTTTATGGATACTTCTGAATAATTGTTAGTGTGTATCACTTCTCCATCCGAATGGTTCATTGCGAAGCGATTGATTTGGAATTAAGTGATAGTTAATAGTTAGTTATATTTAATAATATTCTCTCCATCTGAGTCACTACTATTATATATTAGACCGAAACTGTGTCAGCTATTTAATTTTATTTTGCATGGTCAGTTGCCTATATAGTAAAATTAAAAGAAATTAGCATGTCTAGTCTTATGATGGATAGTAGACGTCCCACCCATCGTGGCATGCTATTCACAAGAATTCAGGCTACTGGCGAATTAATTTTAAAATAGTAAAAGAAACCAAATTAAAATGAATTTAAAATTTTGCTCATCATAATTAACGGTATTTTAATTATGTAATTCTCATAATTAAAATGGCTTTTAACCCACTCGCTTCCATTCTCAAAGAAATTAAACTTACGGGACCAAATTATGTTGACTGAAATAGAACTTAGACATTATATTAACTGCTGAGGATTATAAGTTTGTTTTAACTGAGATATGTCCACCAATACCTGATGAGAGGACTACCGAAAAACAAATTCAGGCCCAACAAAAGTGGCAGAAAGCTGATTAGATGGCTCGCTATTACATTTTAGCTTTAATCTCAAATATTTTACAGCATCAGTATCAGTCTATCCCCAGTTCCTATGACATGATACTGAACCTCAAAGAAATGTTTGGGGATTAAAATCGTGCTGCTAAGCAAGTGACGATGAGATTTCTAATGAATGCAAATATAGCTGAATGTACACCCGCTAGGGATTATGTTCTAAAGATGATCAGTTTTTTGAATAAACTAGAAATCTTTAGAGCTAAAATTGACAAAAAAAACTCGGGTCGATATCATACTCCAGTCACTTCCTGAAAGTTTTAAGCAGTTCTACCTGAACTATTCTACGAATAAGCTCAGCTACTCACTGGCAGAACTTTTTAATGAACTTCAAGCAGCCAATGGTTTTCTTAGGAAGTCGGGTTCTGTGTATATGACTGAGAAGGGTTCTTCCTCTAAGCCGAAAGGTAAGAAGAAGAAAATTGTTCAAACACAGGGAAACACAAGTCTAAAAGCAATTAAGGGACTAAAAGCTGGTGTGAAGAAGCTGAGAGGCAAGTGCTATCACTGTAACCAGTTTGGGCATTGAAAAAATTAGTGTCCAATTTTTCTCAGTAAGTAGAACAAACAAGGTAATTTTTGTTCACTGATTGTTGAAACATGTTTAGCGATGTTATCTATTGGTACCTGGTGTGTAGATACGGGAGCCACTAATCATGTCTGTAATTCATTGCAGGGGTTCCAAGAAATTTGACAACTTAGTAATAGAGAGATTTATCTGCATATGAACAATAATACAAAGGTAACAGCAGTTGTAGAAGGAGATGTCACTCTCAGTTATGGTAGAGATCGAGTTTTAATATTAAGAGATTGTCTTTATGTAACTGCCATTAAAAGGAACTTAATTTTCATTTCTGAATTGGTTAAAGACGGATATTTGGTTTATTTTAATAACTCTATAGTTATTAAGGATAATAAACAGGTTATCTGGGATAATAAACAGGTTATCTGTTCAGGTACATTGAGGGGTGATTTTTATATTATTACTCTAATCTCTCCTACACTACAACTGACTGAAACGAATAATACATCTATATTATCATATAACAGAAAGTTTTATTTTTTAATGAACCAAACGTTTTTTTGTCACTTACACTTGGGTCATATTAATCTAAAAAGGATAAATAAACTGGTAGCATGTGAACTTTTGAGTTCATTGGAAGTAAAGGCACTTCTAGTTTGTTAATCTTGCTTAGAGGGTAAGATGACCAAGAGGTCATTTTCGACCAAAGGCTATGGATCTAAAGAATCGTTAGAGCCGGTTCATTCTGATGTGTGTGGTCCTATGACAATTCATACTAAAGGTGATTTTGAGTACTTCGTTAGTTTCATTAATGACTACACAATGAATGGATACATTTACCTGATACACCGTAAATCTAAATACTTTAAGAAATTCAAAAAATTTAAGACGAATGCGGAGAAACATCTGAATAAAAGTATCAAATCACTACAATCTAACCGTGGTGGAAAATACCTTTTTAGATAGTTTAAGGACTATTTATCATTAGAGCAAATTACATCCCAGATAACTGCACCTGGCACTCCACAACATAATGGTATAGCTGCCAGAAGAAATAGAACTCTTATGAAAATGGTAAGGTCCATAATGAGCTATTCAGGTTTATCCGATTTATTTTGAGTACTTGTTTTAGAGACAGTGGCTTACATTCTGAACTTAAAACCTTCTAAGGCAGTACCTTCTACTCCCAAAAAATTGTAGACATGGCGTAAGATTAGTTTGAAACACATTCGAATTTAGAGATGCCCAACACGTGCTGAAAGGGAACGCAGGTAAGTTGGAACTGAGGACAGCAGTCTGTTTCTTTATAGGGTATCCCAAGAGAACGAATAGTGGTCTATTTTATAATCTTAAGGATCATAAGATCATTGTTAGCACCAATGTCCGATTCTTATAAGAGAATTATATTATGGATCATATGCCTAGAAGCAATATTATTCTGGAAGAACTGAGAAGAAATACTAGTAGAACTAAAGAACAAGTCACTGATATTCCATTACCTCATCGTAGTGGGAGGATTATCGGGAGAAGTGTAAATCAAGAACATGGTGCTGATGCACAAGATTCAAATTCTACAGAGCCTGTTACTATTAGTACACAGACACAGGTAGTACCTCGTCGTAGTGGGATAGTTGTTCATCAACCTGATCGGTATATGTTCTTAGGCTCGTTTGACAAAATCCTGACAGAGTTGGATACCAAGCTCTGTAACTATAATGAAGCACTAAAAGACAAAGATGCAAATCTTTAGCAAAGGGCCATGAATTCAAAGATAAAATTTATATATTTTAATCAGGTTTGAAAACTTGTAGAACCACTCAAAGGAATAAAACTCATTGGATGCAAGTGGATCTGCAAGAAGAAGAGAAAAGCAGACGAGAATGTTGAAACCTTCAAAACTAGACTTGTTGCTAAATGATTCACTCAGAATGAATGGAACAACTATGAGAAAACTTTTTCACCAGTAGTCATACTTAAGTCTATCCAGATTCTCTTATCCATTGCTGCACTTTTCGATTACGAAATCTGATAAATGGATGTCAAGACAGATTTTCTTAACAGAAGTCTTGACGAGTGTATCTATATGATACAACCAAACGGATTCATTGCAAATGGTCAAGAGCACATGTTGTGCAAGCTTAAAAGATCCATTTATGAACTTAAGCAGGCATCAAGGTCTTGGAACACTCGATTTGATTAAGTTATAAACTCTTATGATTTTGATCAAAATCTGGATGAGTCCTGTGTGTACAAAAAGCATGACAAAAGCGTTGTGATCTTCCTAGTACTTTATGTAGATAATATTTTGCTCACCGAAAATTATGTGGGGGCATTATCTATGGTTAAAATATGATTATCTGGGCAGTTCGATATAAAGGACTTAGGAGAAGCCAGTCACATCCTTAAGATCATGCTTATACGAGATCAGAAACAAAGGATGATGGGCTTATCACAAGCAAAATATATCGATGATATCCTTGCCCGTTTTAGCATGCAGGATTTCAAGAAAAGGTTTATCTCTTTCTTGTATGGAATCACTCTATCTAAGGATCAGTGTCCTAAGACACCTGATTAGGTAGAGAAGTTGAAGGCAGTTCCTCGTGCTTCGACGGTAGGAAGCATCATGTATGTTATGCTTTACACTAGACCCGATATTTGCTTTGCCGTTAGCATGGTTAGCAGATATCAGTCTAATCCATGGCAGAAGTATTGAACGGTGGTGAAGAATATATAATCAGGTACCTAAAAATGACTAATGATTTTATGTTGATTTACCAAGCATACAGTCTAGCACCTTTGCAATACAGAGATTCAGATTTTTAGTCAGACATAGAGCTTGCATCATGAGACAACTTTGCAGATCCTTTACAAAGATCTTACCGGCTAACATTTTTTGATAGTCATGTAGAGGGCATGGGAGTTAGATATATAGTAGTATAGTTTTGAGTATAAGTAGAAGATTGTTATGGTTGGTATACTGAAAATTATATTTTTAGTATTTAATTTTATTTTAATTAAATTAATTTTCTATTTTATGAGAATCT